>APFE030900940.1:24724-48038 GCA_000404065.3 Pinus taeda | reverse complement strand
GGGGGGGGTAATAGGGGGTTTGATGGGTGCAAGTAACCCCACTCTATGGGGTCTGTGGTAGTGCCCCAAAAAATTTTGTTTTTCAACGCTATATTAGGTTGGGCGGACCTACCTATGGTTTTGTGCATGCTTTTTCTCACATGGTTTTGGATGCGATGGTTTTTAGTCCATGGTATTAGATGCTTCAGCATGTATAAATATGTATTGTAACAATGAAAGGAACATAATGAAAAATTAAGCTGGTAGTCCTGGTTTTGGGATCCAGGGGAAAATCTCTATGAATATGTGTTTTATGTGTTATGCTCTCGCATTGTTTATTTTCTGTGTTTTAGAATTTGTATGTAGGTAATTTATGTACTGGGTTAAAACCTATATTTGGTATCAGAGTTGTTTTGGCTTCAAGGGGATGCCTTTGTTGCTGAGGGGTTTTGCTCAGGCCTATGGTAGACCTTTTTCAGTGGGAGATCTGCGAGATCGATTCTAGTGGTGAAATAATATGGCGAGCAGTGGAAAGATAGAGATCGAGAAATTTAATGATCAGTGTTTTGAGTTATGGAAACTCAAGATGGAGGATATTTTGGTGGATAAAGATCAGTGGATTGTGATAGATCTAGGTACTAAACCAATGGGAGTGTCCGATGAAGAATGGAAGAAGTTGGATCGGAGGGCAAAGAGCACAATATGATTGTGTGTCTCCGATTCAGTATTGTTGAATGTATCAAGGGAAGCTACGGTGAAGGATTTGTGGGACAAGTTAGGGACATTGTACCAATCTAAGTCTCTGGTTAATAAATTGTTCTTACGGAAAAAAATATATAACCTGAGGATGAAAGATGGAGACTTGGTGACAGAGCATCTGAACGCATTTAATACTGTGTAAGTCAATTATTATCTATTGATATTAAAATTTTAGATGAAGATAAGTGCATCAGTTTGTTGTGTTCTCTACTAGATTTATGGGATAGTCTGGTTATTGCAGTAGGTAGCAATGCAACTGCCTTGTAGTTTGATGAAATAGTCTCATCCTTGTTGACTAAGGAAATGAGATGGAAAAATATGGAGAGACAGAATGGTGATTCCTCGTCTGTATGAAGACAGTCTGAGAACATAAACAAAAATAAGTAATCGAGTGGGAGATATAAATCTAGAGGTACATCTAAATCTCTAGGAAAACCTATAAAGGTGGTGTGCTAGAAATGCAGAAAGGGCACTACAAAAGGGATTGTAAATCTAAAGCTCTTGATAAAGGAAAGGGATCTGATGATGCTCCTTCTACAGAGGTGAAAACCATCTCAGCTGAAGGTGGGGTTGTGTACTTGGCTTCTTCAAGTACACATGTAGATCATGAGGCATGGTTGATTGACTTAGGTGAATCCTTTCACTTCACTCCCCATAGAGAGGGGTTCTACAAGTATGAGAAATATGATGGTGGTGATGTCTTCTTGGGGGATGACAGGAAGGCTAGAATCATTGTTCACGGAAAAGTAAAGTTGAAGTTGCAAGGTGGAAGGGTTAGAACACTTTCGGGTGTTCTGAATATTCATGCATTAGCCAGAAATCTAATTTCTATAAGCAAGCTGGATGATGCAGGTGTAAAAACAATGTTCGAGAAGGATTCCTACAAGATGGTTTGGGGGGCACTAGTATTGATGTGGCAAGTTCAAATTGGAACTATACAAGTTGCAAGGTAGCACTGTTGTTGATGGGTACAATAGTTCCATGGTTCTTGAAAGTGGAGCAGAAAATCTAGTGGTCTCTAGAGGGAAGGAAATGCTTTGGCATCAAAGTCTTGGTAAAGGCATGGTAGAAGGTATGAGTAATATCTCTCTGGATTTTTATTTATGTGAAAATTGTGTATATGGGAAGTAGAATTAGGTGAGTTTCCCCTCTCATGGTAAGAGGGCGAAATAGATATTAGAGTTTATTCACAGTGATGTGTTTGGACTTGTGAAGGTTCCATCACTTGGTAAATCTGTGTACTATGTATGATTTATAGATGATTTCTCAAGGAATACATGGGTATATTTCCTTAAGAAGAAATCTAAAGTCTTTGACAGGTTTAAATAATTTAAGGCTCTGGTGGAGAACCAGATAGAGAAGAAAATAAAGGTGATGAGGACAAATAATGGTGGAGAGTTTTGCAGTAAGGAATTTGAATAATTCTGTAAGAAGTGTGGTATAACATGGCAGAAAACTACTCCATATACACCTCAGCAAAATGGAGTTGCAAAAAGAATGAGTAAGACGTTAATGGGAAGGGCAAGAAGCATGCTTAGTGGTGTCGGGTTAGGACAGGAATTCAGGGCAGAAGCGGTGGAGATATCATGTTACCTGGTCAATAGATCACCTTCATCAGTGTTGGAGGATAAGACTCCACAAGAGGTATGGACTGGTAAGAAACCCTCTCTTTCAAATATAAGGGTATGGATGTGATGCATATGTACATGTTCCAAAGGAGAAACGAACCAAGTTGGATAGTAAACCCGAAAAGTGCATCTTTATTGGGTATAAGTATGGTTTAAAGGGTTATAGGCTTTGGAACACAGTAATAAGGAAGGTTGTGTACAGCCGAGATGTGGTGTTCAGAGAGGTGAAATATGTTATTAAACATGGCATCCAACCAAAGGAAACTGAGAAGATAGAGTTTGAGCTAAAGGAGGAAGAATCAAATTCTACAACATAGGAGGAATCAAAAGATGAAGAGCCACAAACTCCGGGTGTGAGAAGACCAATTCGAGAAAGAAGGCAGCCAGAAAGGTATTATCCATCTGCTTTCTATTCAAATTTTGCTTTATTTATTACTAATGATGATCCCAGAACTATGAAGGAAGTAGTAGATTGAGAGGATGGAAAACTTTGGAAAGAGGCCATGGTTGATGAAATGGCACCTTTGCAAAAAAATGAGGCTTGGGATCTGGTGGATTTGTCGGCTAGAAGGAAACCCATTGGCAAAAAGTGGGTGTTCAAGAAGAAGAAAAATGTAGAAGGAAATGTGGAGAAATACAAAGCTTGGTTGATAGCAAAAGGTTATTCCCAAGTGCCGGGAATTGATTTTGGTGATATTTTTTCTCCTGTTGCCAAGGTAACTTCTATTAGATTACTTTTATTTCCTGTTGTTGCTTTTGATTTTGAGGTAGAACAGATGGATGTGAAGACACCATTTCTTCATGAGGATCTGGAAGAGGAGATCTACATGAAGCAACCTGAAGGTTTTGCGGTGAAGGTTAAGAAACAACTGGTATGCAAGTTAAAGAAGTCTTTGCATGGGTTAAAACATTCACCAGGATGTGGTATCAGAAGTTTGATACATTTATATGGGGACTTGGCTTCACCATAAGCAAAGCAAATAACTTTGTGTATTTTAAATTAGTTGGTGATTGTGTTCTTTATCTGGTCTTGTATGTGGATGATATGTTGCTGGTTCGAAATGACAAATAAATTATCCAGGATTTGAAGACCCATTTGTTCTCCAAATTTGACATGAAAGATCTTTGTGCTGCAAAATATATTTTGGGCATGGAAATTAAAAGAGATCGGACAAAGAGGAAGCTCTGGTTAAACTAGAGGAAGTATGTTGAGACAATATTGCGGAGGTTTAATATGTAGGATAGTAAATTGGTGAAGGTTCCTATTCCTATAAGTGTAAAGTTATCTGTTGAACAGTGTCCCAAGACACGAGAAGAGGAAGAGGACATGTCCTGTGTTCCATATTCAAGTGTAGTCGTTAGCCTGATACATGTGATGGTCTATACTAGACCAGACATTGCACATGCAGTGGGAGTATTGAGCAGGGTTATGTCAAAACCAAGGAAGGAGCACTGGACAATAGTGAAGCGGGTTTTTAGGTATTTGCGTGGCACTAGTGATTATGGTTTGTGCTACA
This sequence comes from Pinus taeda, assembly GCA_000404065.3. Lineage (NCBI taxonomy): Eukaryota > Viridiplantae > Streptophyta > Pinopsida > Pinales > Pinaceae > Pinus > Pinus taeda. Next base: position 44,155 of record APFE030900940.1, on the reverse strand, counting down.
AAGGAAGACCAAGATTGGATAGAGAGTTGGATATTCATGGCTTTATTGATGCAGACTGGGTTGGAGATCTAGATCAAAGAATATCTACAAGTGGGTATGTGTTTAACCTATTTGGAGGTGCAATCAATTGGATGAGTAAGAAACAATCTATAGTGGCACTATCAACTAACGGAGGCAGAACTACATGGTTACCAGTCATGCAAGCCCGGAGTATTTTTGTGGTTTGCAGAGATTTGTGTTTCATGATTATGGGGTTGAGTATGGGAGCTATAGCGGATAGACTATGAAGCAAAGTGAAATTTTCCTTGGAAAGAACCTACTATCATTCAAAGACAAGCATTGATATTCAGTTCAATTTGTGAAGGATATGATAGAATCCAAAAGGTGTCTGTTTGGTAAAGGTGGACATTGAAGATACTATAGATACGAATTGACACAACATCTATGAGTTCTAAGAAGATTCCTTGGTTAGCGAACAATGGGCATGTGGGGGGGGCCCTAGATAAATGAACTAAGCTCTCTTGTGGCCTCTGCGTCATCCTGTGGAATAACAACAAGTGGGAGAAAAATGTTGGGTTTGTGTTATATTCATTCGACGATAGCCCAGCGTAGTTTAACCAGGGGGTTTTATAAGGGTGGGCGGATGCACGCTTTGTTCGCATCGTTGCGTAGTGGGGTAGGTGTGGGGGGGGGGGGGGGATCACAGGAGGTTTGAGGGGTGCAGGTAATCCCACTCTATTAGGTTGGGCAGACCTACCTATGGTTTTGTGCACGAATTTTCACAAATGGTTTTGGACTCAATGCTTTTTGGTCCATGGTTTTGGAAGCGATGGTTTTTGGTCCATGGTATTAGATGCTTCGGCATGTATAAATATGTATTGTAACATTGAAAGGAACATAATGAAAAATCAAGTTGGTAGTCTCGGTTTTGGGATCTAGTGAAAAATCTCTATGTATATGTGTTTTATGTGTTATTCTCTCATATTGTTTACTTTCTGTGTTTTAGAATTCGTATGCAAGTAATTTTTGTACGGGGTTAAAACCTACATTTTTAGTACTTAGATCTACCTAATTGCAACCACAACCATTTGGATAAATATTTATATAATCTAGAGGAACTATTGGTGTAACAATATTATCAAGCATATATGGGTACAATGAATAGTATGCTAGAGGTGAGGAAGGATGAAAAGACTCACAAGGAGGAGCATCAGTTGTAATAATCAGATTGAGCTTGTGAGCACAAATGATCAATATCATTTTCATTAGTATAATGGTTAAAGAAATGCATACCAATGTGAAATTTAGATTGACCTTCCTTTTCTCCAACATGGTATACCAAAGGTTCAAAATCCCGACAAATTACCTCTTCAAGATTGTCTTCTCAAGATGTATGAATTAGAGGAATTTTAGGATCATTCTTAATTGAAAGAGCATCTCGACCCATTTATGGAGATTGTAAACTATGAGAAATTGATTATGGATTGATACCATGCAAATATAAATCCTCTAAATAATAAAATGTATCATCTCATTTACTTGGCACACATGACCACATATATTAGTTGAAACATGTATGTGAAGATGGTCTTTTTCCAAAATATCAACTTAAGTGCAAGACTTAGAATCATTTAACAAGTTATCAAGACTACAAGATCAATGATGATCCAAAGACATGAAATTTATCATCTTAAAAGAGGGAAGAAAAGCAGGGCATATCTCTAACACTTTTCTCCTCTATATGTGAAATACAACTACCTTGTTCTTGATTACCGCTTGAAACAACAAGTTGAACATCATTAATATTTTAAGTAGGTTTATCAAGCATACTAAGGAATATGGAATCAAGAAAGATGGATGGTAGAGCTTGAAGGGTATCCCTTGAGAAAATCATAATTTTTATCAAACCAAATTCAATGTTAAAGTTATGAGTGTTAAAATCATCCTGAAAATTCAAAGGATTAGTATTCACATTAGACTTCATGAACCACTCCAAGATTTCTTCCATAAGATCTAAATCATGGGGGATAGATGAAGGTGGATAAAGTGGATCAACAATTGGATTTACATATTTCCCAACTTCAACATCATCACAAGGAGGCATGAAATTGGTACTAAAAAAGGAGGACGACAAGGAATAAAAGGAATACCAGGTTCCTCCTCACATATTTGGGATGTTTCATTATCAATGTAAGTTGGAAAATCATAATAATACAAGGGTTCATATCCAAAATATTTGACAGAGAGAAGAATAGGAATTTGAAAGTTTTCTTTGACAAAATTATAGTCAAAATATTCTTCAAAAAACTCACAAAAAACGTGAAGAAAATGATTAAGGAAACCCTCTAAAGATTCACCTAACTTCATTCTAAGTTGATTGATTCTATCACGTGCATCTTGCTAATAATACTTGTCAAAGGTTTCATGAAGCTCCTTAACAAGTTCTTCAAATGAATGGGTAGAAGCGGGTTGTAATATATGACACCATTTCTTGACTTGACCTTTAAATGTGAGGGTGAACAATATGGCCATGACATCCTTACAATGTATTCCATTAGAAAGACAAAAATGAGAAAATTAAAACACATGTTCAAGGACAGTTAGTCTACCCTCGCCATAAAACTTAAATTGAGAAAAGTTATGAATAACCTTCGCAAGGATGGTAAGATCAATATCCTTGGAAAAGCATCTCAGGATCATGATTAGGGAATTATCCATTTAAGATAAGAAGTTAAGAATAGACTCAGTGGGCACAATCGGTCATTTGACCCTACTTCTAGTGCTAGAATGTTGACAGTTTTGTATACCACCAACATACGAGGGGTCTCCCTGATGTGAAGTCCTAATTTAACCTCACACTATTTGGATTAGGAGCCCCATTTGGAGTATCAATCTAGCCACCTATTGTAGCAGCTACAACCACCCTCCAAAATTTTGGCATACACCAATTTCGGAGCCTCCCTTGAAGATTTCCGCTTGATGACTGCAAACGCTTGGGTTCACTCTGTGAGCTCATGTGGGTCTTTACATTTTCCTTTCTTATCTATTTCACTCAAGTCTCTACATGGTGATGTCTAAGTCATGCTTGTGAACATGTTCTGGTTATGCTCAAAGTCTTCTCTTCATATGTGTTTGTTATATTCGCTATGAAAGCATCTGTCAGACTCACACATGGAGTCACATAAACTATCACGCAAGCGTCATCTCGATCATGAATGATCAATCACGAGTGTCACGCTTGTTTCTCACACTGTTGGTCAATCATGTTGAACATGTACATCTAGATGATTTGGTCATTTCATCGTCAAGTCATGCGAGTGTGTGTTCATATGATCACCTATGCATATTTCAACTGTTCACACTTAGTCATTTTTTATGAAGTTCTGATGATAGGACTCCTCACTGACAGCGAGAGCATCACCCTGCTTTTGACTTGTTCGACTATCAACCAGAACAATGTAGAAACACCAAGCTAGTTCTTTTAAGCTGCACTGTCCACAAGCAACTCAGGTAACACTCATGCTAGCCACCTAGACTGTTGACCAACTATTCATCTCAGAAATTGCATAGTGCCCATGAGCAGGCCTCCCACTTCCCATCAGTTAGCTCATCTTAGAAATTGCGCAGAGATGATCAGTAGGTCGGCCTCCTAGCCCTAGTAAAATTTTCCTAGCCAGCAGCCCATAGCAGCCAACTGGTAGTTCCCTCTGGTAATTGCACAGTTCTGGCTGCAAGTGACCCCAGCAGCCAACTGGCAGTTCCTTCTAGGAATTGCGTAATTCTGGCTACCAGTCTCCTAGGAAGTTCTCCGGAAAAGCTTCACAATCCTTGCTTGTTGACCCTTCATGCAAGCCTGACCCATTCCTTTGGAAAATTGTGCAAATTTGGTTGTCCAGTCCTTACTGACCATTCATTCCAAAAAATTCGCAAAGCATGCTCACCTACCCTCCTATGGCATGGACTTTCCCTCCCAAAATTTGTGCAATTTTACCTCTGAGCCGAGCTAGACCTTGCAGATAGTCACTGTCGACTCAGATTGTTCATATCCATCCTTTAGTGACTCTTGCGTATTTTCCATCAGCAATTTCCCAAAGCCATCACCCTGCATCACAGCTTTGCTACCTTTCTCGATCACCTGCCTCTAAATGATCATGTGTCATGGTAGACTAGGAGGTTTTGGATTTGATGTTGTCTTGTCATGAGTGACTATAGATACAAGTACACCAACAAACATTTCAAGAAGATGAACGAGATGAACGAAGGGATCACATGTAGATGGACAATTTCACCAACGAACAAAGGAATGAAGCATCAGATGAATGAATGAAGCAGACGAATGTAATGAACATGCATTCACCTTCGTAAGCAAGTGACCCTGTCAAACCTTCCAACATGAAAGCAAGGAACAACATGCTAGAGCTTCATCAAGTGAACCAATGACCATCGAAGACTCTACACACTTCGTCATGTGGAGGTGAAGCTATGATACACCATGAAGACATCCATCAATCAACAACATTGTAGCTCGAAATGCACTCCAACAGCAGCACAAATGTACCACCATTGCCTTGTTAAGTCATTTCGAGTCAAGTCATGAGTCATGTTGCCGACATCTCCACTATGGAACTATTCTCAATCAATGTGATGTAACGTGGAAGTCCAAAAGACCCACTTGTGAACAAAGAGTCATGTAAGTTGAAAAATCATGGAAGTCGAATAGTCATGAGGGTAGTTGAATAGCCACAAGGTTCAGTTTCACCCTTGCCTATAAATACCCCCTCATTTGTACATAGAAGGATTTTTCACCTCAACTCCTCCCACATAGCCAAGAGATTTTGTAATATTTTCTTTGAGGAGTAAGTAGTGTCTCCAACACCCCGATGATGGGGTTAGTGATGTATGGTGTAATGATGTGTCTTGGAACTTTCACTTAATTCAGAAGCCTGCTAACAGACCAACACATTTTCACACGTGTATTGTATTTGTTGTAAGACTAATCTTTAACACTTTTAATGCATGTTGCTTTAACCATGTGTTCTACATCTCAACTAATTCATTTGTTGTAATGCATCATCTATTAATGGAAATGTGTTGTATATGATGTTAATTGTTGTCATGTCTATGTTGATTGCTCTATTGAACATCAGACGGACCTTTCAAATGAACCCTTCTGTAACAACCGCCATACTCGTCGCAGGCTGATCTGTGAGTGTTGTACGTTTTATCTTACCTTGTATGTTGTGACAGGTGCATCTAAGTGGACTGCTCCACCAAAAGTTGTACATGTCCTTTTTGTTGTGTCGCTAGCTGAGTTGGGACTGATCCCTTTCAACCTGGAACTTACCGTCACTCTCTTCCCCTCACATTGAAAGACCGATTGACACAAGTACACTTACACTCACCAGAAAAAGCAAACCACTCTCCTATGATGAAAAGAAAGAGTTGAGGAAAATCCTTAAGACAATGGAAATTGGACCATCATACTGGATGGGACTCCCACGCTAAATGGTGTGAGGTCTAGTTAGGATTTCATAGTGGGGTGATCCCCTAAATGTTGGTAGGTCAAGAACCATTGACAATTTTGGTACTAGAAGGAGGGAAGCCAGTTGTACATGGCTGAAATTCCCCTCACACTCACTCATCAACCATTTGATAAAGGCAGTAACTTGCAATCCCTCTTTTACGACTCTATAGTTGGTTACTCCTCACCTCCCAGAATTGAACACAAAATTTCATATCAACACCTTCACTCTATCCTTCCCAACACTCACCAATTCGTGAAAGTATTTGGACTGATCCCATGCATACAACACCTTCCACAAGCATCTAAGAAGCCAAAGGCCACTCCCATAGGAGTGGTTGTATCATTGGTGGAAGAAGCAGCCCTTGCTACTCTTGAAGGTTTGGAAGAAACTATTGAATATGGTGAGGAAACTCCAATCTTGTTTGAAGACGGACAAGGCACTTTTTTGGTTGTGGGATCGAACTCCGGTATAGGAGGCAGAGGGGAAGGAAGTGGAGGAGGTGGAGGCGGAGATGAACCAACTGACTCAAATCCGTAACCATCAGATTTGGACAAAGAGGAAGAAGACGAAGAGGATGAAGAAGACAAAGAGATGGTTGACCTAAATATTGAATGATGACTCAAGGACCATTAGCTCTCCTAGATGTTCTTCACTGGATGCCAAAGTGAGTGAAGAGAATGAACATCAAGTTTAACCCTGATAGCATGATGAACGCAGAAGACCACTTAGACAACTTCTACCTACAACTATAGAACCTTGAGGTACGTTATGATGACGTAGCATGTAGATTGTTTCCATGTACCTTGGAAGGTCAGACAGTTGGTTGGTATCATAGCCTTCCACCCAAATCCATACAGAACTGGGGTTCTTTCAAACGTATGTTCCTTGAAAATTTTGTTGATGACAAGACCCAATCCATGCTACTCAAAGAATTGGGAAGCCTCAAGATGGAGGGAAAAGAGAAAGTGAAATATTTCAATTAGAGCTTTATGTGTATCTTGAACAAGTTTGCAACAGACACAAAACCTCATGACTCCATCTTTGTCAACTATTACACATCTACACTACCAACCACCATTGCGCAGTTCATCAAGCAAGCTACAAAGCCATGCTGTTAGAAATCTATGAAGAAGTTATTGTTATTGAGAAACACTTACGTGCCATTGGAGTCATCAAGGATGACGAATCAATGAAAGACTCCAAGGATATGAGTAGAAATCCCCAAGCAATGGTGAGCAAGGGAAGAGAAAAGTAAGCAACTAATATTGAGACCCTTACTTGCCTTGTCAATAACTTGACCACCAAAATGTCCAAACTCAAGAAACGGAAAACAGACACATTCACAAGAATTCATTCACCCAGGTAGAGACAGGAAAGAAGTTTATCAACTGGCTCTTCAACCAATAGCCAATTCAGTTCCAAATTTTCACAGAAGCTTATGTTCCAACTCAATCAATGCGTTGATCCTAAGTATTGTTCCTTCCATGTAGAATTTCATCTCGAGAACTCTTCTTCAGATTGGAAGTGATTTGTTTCCATTGTTTGTACTCATACAATTGATGCAAATGGTGACATACAGGAGAAATTGGAAGACAATGATGAAAATGAAGAGGTTGCACCTGATGAAGCACCAAGTTTTGGGCAATGTTGATCACATATCAGTGCTCTCTAGTATCGAAGACGAACACCGAGAAGCAGCCCCAAAAGCAAAATGATCATTACAATATTAGGCATAAAGGGGCTCCCCTGACACTCGACAAAATGCAAGATAAAGTAAGATGACTGATAAAGAAGGTCGATCCACCATCTGCCTCAAAGAAACAAACACAAAGCAAGTCCAGGAAGACAATGGCAGATAAGAACACATCTTTGAGCAGTAAGTGCAAAACAATCTGCCAGACAACACGAGCATATGTTCCACCCTAGACACCTCAGTGAGTCTACCACCTCTGTATTACAACATAGTCGATGACATGAAGAAAAATCGAGTGTACATCAGTTTGTTTGAGTAGCCAAATTCCATAGCCAACAAGCTATCCTACTGCGCTCATTAGGACAAACAAAAATATACAGCGTGGCCTCTACCAACAAGGGAGAATGCACGCCTCCCATATCACTATCCAATGTGCTCAATACACTCTGGATGGAAGAATAAATCTCAGGTTTCCCCCCATTACTGCTTTCATTCAAATTTTTCAACTACAATGTCCACAATTTCTTGGTTGATTCCGATGCAGCAACCAATGTCATGCCGCTCTCCATTGCTAAGAAGATCAATGCACAATGGAGTGAAACATTCCCTAGAATCATCCAAATTGATAGAACATCAATACCAGCCATTGGTGAACCACACAACATGATCATTTGACTATCCCATGATAGTCGAGTCCACTAGTGCATCAACATAGTTATTATGGACATACTAGAAGCATATGGTATGCTGCTCAGTAGAGACTAGTCCAACGAGGTAAATGGATACTTTGCTACAGAGTGGTCTTGCCTATGGATTCTGTATAAGGGCATATGCAACCAAATTCAAGTGTTATTTGAGAGGTATATGAAACATAGTGCCACTCCCATTGACATCAAGAACAAACCATTGGCCTTTGCAAAACTCATGTTTGGAAACTACCTCATGGAAAAGACACTGGAGTGTTATCCTTCATGGTCTACTTCAACATCATCAGACAAGTATTTGAGACTCCTCCCTCACCCAACTGATGATAATGAAACTTGTACACTTTGTTTTTCTATTAGTAATAGTAGTAGCAGCAGTACCATCACGCCAGACGGTCCATGTACAGACAATTTGTGGACCATGAGTCTTGATAAATTGAGAACATATGATGACTCAAGGACCAATTGCATCTCAGTCATCCAAAACAACGAACAATACATGATTTCAATCTATTTAAGTTTGGAGTCATAAAAAATGATGCTGAAGCACTCATGTTGAACACATGAAGCACCAAAACTATGAATGAAAAGAGCAACTTGGGAATCCACCATGATCCGAAGATGGCTAATCTCGATACAAGTTACACACTACAACAACAACCAATGGTTGACTTCTTGATCGAATAGTACCATGATGGTCCTGCACGAGTACCCACTACCCACTACATGCGAACAATCCAACATGAGGTTCCAGGTAAAGGAGAAGACAAGCCATTGCAGCAAAGAAAAGGTAACACATACATGTTGTTTGTACCCATTTAACCAAATAGATTGACTAACATTTTAGGTGTTTAGATTACTTGAAAAGTTTGTCATCATTATTGGTTTTCTTATTCAAATCCTGCACATAAGAAATATGGGAAGATCCCCTTACGCATTGACTTTAGAAACTTGAATCCTTCTTAGAGTAAAAACAATTTCCCCATGCCATCATTCAAGTCCATGTTGCACACAATACTTGAAATAGTGGTGTCATCCTCACTTGAAGGTCTTATGGAATGCCACCAGGTTCCAATAGCGGAGCGCGGTGGGCTGGCACTACTCCACGAGAAACTTGGCTCCCACACGTATCATGTGCAATCACTTGACGAGAGGATTGATAATCTTCCTATCAAACAAGCAAGTCCTCAAACATTAGTTCAGTAGGTCGGGTCATGCCTATGCCTTGTACATAGTTTGTTTGCTACTTGTTATTTCATTTGGTTTTTTTTTCTTATTATCTTTGCTTTTGTTTTGTTTTATAGTGCTCACTATTTTTCTTCACGTGCATTTTGTTTATTTGATATATTACTATTCTTTTTCAGAAAATAACTATTGCCAACTGTTATGTCCTGGCTTTTGAATATAGTATGTGGCTAAAATTTGAGGAAACTCGTGACACTGCGGCACTTCGCCAATCTTGTGTCTGCCTTATTTGTTCTTAGTTGTAACTTTTGGCCGATGAAGTCATGATGGGAAATACGAACCATCTACAAGGGAAGCTTTGATCAAACTGTGAACTTGTATCCACACTGGGAAGCCCCATGCCTATACTCAGCCTTCTGCTCTATGTTTTGAAGCTAATCCTATTAGTAGAAACAAAGAAGGGGAAAAATCTAGACGAGAAAACCTATTTCAAAGGTCTTACATGCTTCTCTGAAATAACAACCTCTCCTTCTCTCAATAAGTACGGATCCCTCTTTTGCCCCAAAAATAAATAAGTGCCTATGCAAAGTTCTCTTAAAAAATATGAAGGCAAAAGAGGAGAATGGCTTCCTGGGTAGAGAGGTGAAGCATGCAACTCCACCGTGGTACTGACCAGGCTTGTTGGTAGTGGATCAATGTGTGTGTTCTTGCGTGACTCCGCCTAGGTACTGTCCAAGCCTACTGGCAACATAGTAACACCAGAGATGAAAACTTATACTTTGAACATCTTGAACTCACAAGCTAAACTACCCTTTCTGGATTCGAAACACTGAGATCTATGATGAAATTTTGATTGTGTTTGACTGAGTTGGAAAATGGTGAACCATATATGTCCATGGGGTAAGTGGGGAAACTGAGGTAACCTGCACAGTGATTAAATAATCCTTGAAGGACCAAGGCCCTATGCTAGCAATAAACCGAAGCAAAGAAGTTGGAGTTCTACCAACGTATCGCCAAGTGTTGTAGCAGCTACAACCACCCTCCAAAATTTTGGCCTGGACCAATTTCGGAGCCTCCCTTGAAGAGTTTTGCTTGATGACTACACATGCCTGGGTTCACTCTGTGAGATCGTGTGGGTATTTATGTTCACCTTGCTTGTCTATTGCACTCAAGTCTCTACATGATGATGTCTATGTCATGCTTGTGACCATTTTCTGGTTATGCTCAAAGTCTTCTCTTTGTATGCGTTTGTTGTGTTCACCATGAAAGCATCTGTTGCACTCACACACAGAGTCACATTCACTGTCACAAAAGCATCGTCTCAATCATGAATGATCAATCATGAGTTTCGTACTTGTCACTCGCACTGTCGGTCAATCATGTTGAACATGTGTGTCTCGATGGTTTGGTTGTTTCATCATCAAGTCATGCAAGTGTGTGTTCATATGATCACCTATGCATATTTTGACCATTCACACACTTAGTAATTTTTGTTGAAGTTATGACGACCAGACTCCTCACTGACAACCATACCATAACCCGGCTTTCGACTTGATTGAATATCAACCAGAACAGTGCAGAAACACCAAGCTAGTTCTTTCAAACTACGCTGCCCACAAGAAACTCAAGTAACACTCATGTTGTCCACCCGAGCTACCGACTGACTGTTCATCTAAGAAATTATGTAGTGCCCATGAGCAAGCCTCCCACTGCCCATCAGTTAGCTCAGCTTAGAAATTGCGCAAAGAGGATTAGCAAGTTGGCCTCCTAGCCTTATTTCATTCTTCCTAGCTAGTAGCCCCTAATAGCCAACTGGTAGTTCCCTCTAGGAATTACGCAGTTCTGGCTACCAGTTTCTTGGGAATTTCCCTAAAAAAGTTGCACAAGCCTTGCCTGTTGACCCTTCATGCAAGCCCGGATTGTTCCTCTGGAAAATTGCACAGATTTGGTTGTCCAACCCCTGTTGATCGTTCATTCCAAAAAATGTGCAGAGCATGCCTTCCCTGCCCTCTTGCAGGCTGGACTATCCCTCCCAAAATTTGCATAATTTTTCCTCCCAGCTGAGCCAGACCCTATAGATAGTCACAGTCAACTCAGATTGTCTGTCTTTATCCTTCAGTGACTCTTGCATAGTTTTCATCAACAATTGCCTAGATCCATCATCCCACATCACATCCTTGTTGCCTCTCCTGGTCACCCGCATCTGAATGATCATGTGGCATGGTAGACTAGGAGGTTTTGGATTTTATGTCATCTCATCACGAGTGACTACAGGTAAAAATACACCAACAAACATGTCAATATGACGAACGAGGTGAATGAAGGGAGCACATGTAAATGGATAGGTTCACCAACAGACTAACAAATGAAGCATGCGAAGTAGACGAACGAATGAAGCATGTGAAGTGGAAGAATGCAATGAACATGCACATTCAGGAACAAGTGAACCTGTCAAGCCTTCCAACATGAAAGCAAGGAACAACATGCTAGAGCTTCATCAAGTGAAACAAGGACCATTGAAGACTCCATGCATTTTCCCATGTAGAGGTGAAGCTATGATACACCATGAAGACATCAATAACTGACCAGCACTGTATCTTGACATGCACTCCAGCAACAACATGAATGTACCAACATTGTCTTGTCAAGTCATGAGTCATGTTGCCCACATCTCACTATGGGCTTGTTTTCAATCAATGTGATGTAGTGTGGAAGTCCAAGAGACCCACTTTTGAACAAAGAGTCATGTAAGTCAAAAATTCATGGAAGTTGAACAGTCATGAGGGTAGTTGAACAACCATAAGGGTCAATTTCACCTTGACTATAAATACCCCCTCATTTGTACATAGAATGATTTTTCACCTCAACTCCTCACACATAGCCAAGAGAGTATGTAATATTTTGTTTGAGGAGTAAGTAGTGGCTCGAACGCCCTGCTAATGGGGTTAGTGATGTATGGTGTAATAACGTGTCTTGGAACTTTCACTTAATTCAGAAGCCTATGAACATGCCAACATGTTTTCACACATGTATTGTATTTGTTGTAAGATTGGTCTTTAACACTTGTAATGAATGTTTCTTTAACCATGTGTTCTACATCTGAACTGATTCATTTGTTGTAATGCATCATCTATTAATGGAAATGTGTCATATATGTTGTTAATTGTTGTCCCATCCATGTTGAATTCTCTGTCAGACATCAGATAGACCTTTCACATGAACCTTGCTGTAACAATTGTCGCACTTGTCTCAAACTTATCTATGAGTGTTGTATGTGTTATCTCACCTTCTATGTTGTGGCATCCACATCCGAGTGGACTTCTCTACCAGAATTTGTGCATGTCATTTTGTATTTTGTGTTCCTAACCAAGTTGGGACTGATCCCTTTCAACTTGGAACTCGTCTTCACTCTCTTCTCCTCATAGTGAAATAACCATTGAAACAAGTACACTTACACTCTCTAGGAACATGAACGTCACTTCTCAAAGACAAAATAGACCACTCTCCTGTGTTGACAAGAAATATTTGAGTCAAATCCTTAAGACAATGGGAACCGGTCCATCATACCAGATGTGACTCCCACACCAAATGGTGTGAGTTCTAGTTGGGACTTCATACTAGGGTGATCCCCAAAATGTTGGCAGGTCCAGCACCATCAACAACACCATACCTCTAAGGTTTGTCTTTGTTGCAATGAATAACACAAGAGAGTATGCACATAACCTTTGAAATCAGTAAGTAAGCTAACATTGTGAAACACCAATTGTAATGTGTAAAGGAGGCTTTGTTGAGGGGATCATAGACAGTGAGTCCCTGGAAGGAAAGTATAGTACTATCTCAAGTGAGGCACGTGATAGAAAGGAAATATTTTTTAGTTATCTAGAAAATTAATTCACATAGACACAAGAATCATTAAATAAAATACAACACACATCCAACAAGATAAGCACCAAAGCCAATGAAGTAGTTCAATTTATTTAGTACATTTAAACATAGCATTATCGAAAAAATGTAGATAATAGTCATAGCATTCATGATGCATGTGTAAAAGTGTGTTGGATCAATGATATTTTGATAATTAAGTGGAATATCCAAGTACACAGTTATAATGGTGGGGCACTAAATCTAATATTGGAACATTAAGTTGCTTCTTTCTTCTCCAAGGAGTGATCCTCTCTCATATGCCAACCTAGAGAATCCAAACCTAGCTCTCCAAATCCTAAGCCTCTAAAATAGCTTTCCTTTAGTTATGAGGTTTCTTTTATAAGAAGAGGGATGACCTTTCATATCCTCTATGACTCTTGAGTTACCCTCATGACTCTTGGACCCCTAAATGACCTTTGAACTTATGTTGTCTCTTGGGTCCACAAGTGACTTTTCACATTCCACATGTGATTGTTGGACTTCCACATATTTACATTTTGTCATTTTCCTTTTGATAATACATAGTTACATTCCACATTATGTGGCAGGACACATTGACACATATGACATTATGATAACACTTGTACAAGCCACACCTTGAGAATGGTGACATGGAGCTTCATAATGATGTGGAAATGCCAAGCTACTCTTCTTGTTGCTTTATCTTCAATCTTCGTGAAATATCTACTTGTTCTTCATTATCATCCTCCAAATTTTCTTGAATTACTATTGGGACCCTTTGATTTATCATGCAATGTCTTCATTCTTCATGGTCTATAATATCTTCATGTCTTCATGATGGTTATTATTTGTGCTCCTTATCTGCAAGTGCTTCTTTGTTCCTTCTCCTTGACATCTTCCTTGAGCATAACATTATATTTTTGATGTGATATGCCTGTCAATTAAGTTCACTCATGACAAGGAAATATATGTCTTGAAATCATCTATTATATCCCTACTTTTCTCATGGAAGAAGATGCTTGTGAATCGCCTATGTAAGAAATGAAGAGGAAAGGATTACTCAGAGTGGTGCATTTGAACTTAGTAGTGGATGAGGAAGAAGCCACTACTCACTAGAACTATGACATGTCCTATAAAGATGGTATCCTCAAGGTCTAGTCTAGTGGGAAAGTGCAAGACACAATGTCATGAGCTTGTTGACTGAAACTACATAGTGTACAGGGCTCAAGGAAGGAGTAGATAGCGATAACACAATTGAACTTCACAGTCACTAAGGTAGGTTTTGAATATGGAATATAACTATGACATGTGCTACGGAGGTAGGGAAGGACTCACTAACTATGTAGTGAGGGAGTCTAGCTGACAAGGGTTGATAGTTTTTTGATTAAAACTATGACAGTCACTATGACTGAGATGTAGACTTAAGGAAGGGTGATGTTTTCTTCAAAAATGATTTACAAAGGTAGCACTATGTGCTATAACTATAACATGCGACAAGGAAGAATGCAGAACAAGGCATGGCACAATTAGGAGCTCTAGTCAGGAGAGACTAGGAACTATAACTCCAACATGCACTAGGCTTGAGAGGAAGGCTCTTATGTTAGTGGAATTTTCTTTTGCAGTGGCTATTTTTTCACTAGAAATATAAATTTTTCTGAAGAAGGCTCACTGGAAGAGGAAATTTCACAGTTGGCTAAGGAAAGTAGCTATATGTCAAGTTACTTTGCTAGGAAGGTGCTCACTGCTTTGTGAATGGAGGAGAATCTTTGCATGTAATAATTTATTTTGCAAGTGGATGAAGGAAGTCCTTGCTATCAACTAGAGGATTTCCATGTGTTATGCAAGGAAAAATAGATCAAATCTTATTCCACTGAGTCAGTGCATGCAAAAAGGGTTAGTGATTATACTTTGAAGGTACTCAATGTGAACTGATAAGAGTTGACCTTAAAGAAGACTCAGTGCACAAGTCTGGGAAGGTGATATTTCATTATTGAGGCTCAACGATAAGTTATGTTCATCACCTAGATTATAGTTCACGTATTCACAACTTGCACTGGGAAGGAGGACCAAGAAGAGATCTATAATGGTTAAGTGTGGGACCAGTGGAGTAAGAGAGGAAAAGACATCTGGACAAGTCTAAAACACCAATAAAACACATCAATTCCATAAATATAAGCCAGGGAAATTTACAGGACCCATGAAAAATAATCACACCTTGAATGATAGTGAAGCGACACTTATTTCTAAGTGTGATAGTTGAAACATATCATTACGACACTTAGAACACACGTTGTAACAGAAGTGTTAACTTTGACCAGAAAGTGTGCTAAGCTTTTGGAATGTGTCTAGTGCATATTCTTATGATATGTAGGATCATCTAATGTATAACAGTGCACTAGAACTAACTCTAGTGTTGTGCAAAGGTGTGACACACACATGAGTGAAAATAGCTAGAAGTGACACTTGTGACAGTAAGAAAACATGAAAACGACACTCACAAAATCTAAATAAATTAACATCAACACATGCCATAGTGAAGATAACATGAAAACGCCACTTTTTAAAGTGAATGCATGAAAAAAACAATCATGAATGTGAAAGTGGCACTTTTGAAAGAAAAGGTGTGCAAAAGTGTTAGTTGAGAAAACTCACTGAAATAGAAGTACAATTGCAACCAAAGTGAGAGGGAGATTGTCAAACAATGTTGTGCACTAAATGTCATTATAGGTTATGTAGTGCACTATCCTTATGGAATGTGGAGTCATTGTCAAAAATGATTGCATAAGCATTGTAACTGAGTGTTACACAATCTCTATTTCTATATATTGTGTAAGCTTACTTTCAAGGATTTTGCAATGCCTATCTTAAGCTTGCAAAAGAAAGGTGTGCTCATGCATTTATCAAGGACTAAGCATGTGCAAGCAAGTGACATTGAAACTTAGAATCTGACAAGAAAACTTGAGTGCTTAGGAAAAAACAATCAACCATGGAGTGACTATGGAACGAAAGATCACAAGATCCTTAGTAGGCTCCAAAATTCAAGTGTAGGGAAAATTTTGGAGGGTATTGATTCTAGGGTCAACACAACCCTTAACAGTTTTTCAATAACATTAAAAACAAGTTAATTTTTTTAGTTAATCAGCAAAATATAATATTTACATCCTCTAATATTTTTCCATACTTAAACCTTTCAATTCAAAATTAAATAATAATAGTGATTAGTAGTTGTCCACGGGTGTTACCTGTGCCCTCTTTCCCTCTTTCAAGTTAGGGTGATTCACTCAAGTCTAGTATTTTTCGTCTATCGTTATTTGTAACATGATGCATAGAGTGTAATTACAATTCTTAGGTGTCTGAATTCAAGGATTTCAAGTATTGTCTTAGGTCTTTTATGTCTTTCTATGGAGTGGGAATTCTATTAGTATCTCCTCATGTTTTGGGTTAGTCTAGGTTAGTCTCTTGTCACTTAGCAAGAAGTGATTGATATTTTTATTTTTTTAATTTCCACCCCCTCTTGTCCACCATTTTCCCAAGGCAATGAATTTATGATAGAAGGGGTGATAGTGGTGGTAGCATCCCACCTAGTAGGTGGGGTGCCCGTCCCTTTTCTCATGAATCTGCAACAAAGTATTTTAATGCAATCCCTCTTTAGACCAGGTGGGAAATCACAAAGTTTGAGGCTCAAGTGGGAGGGAAGATACAATTCCACTCTAACTCAAATATTTGGGTTGAGGTATCTTGTTGGGTTCCAGACCTTTGACGTACCAAGGGATAGAAAAAGTAGTATCTAAACTCTATAGCCATTCACTAGAAAATGAATAACCTACTTGGTCTTGTCCTGAAAGACAAGAAGGTTAAAGCTACACTGTATTTGATTCACTCAAGTCTAGTATTTTGTGGTGGCAGGGTATAGTTACTATTTTTCGTCTATCGTTATTTGCAACATGATGCATAGAGTGTAATTACAATTCTTAGGTGTCTGAATTCAAGGATTTCAAGTATTGTCTTAGGTCTTTTATGTCTTTCTATGGAGTGGGAATTCTATTAGTATCTTCTCATGTTTTGGGTTAGTCTAGGTTAGTCTCTTGTCACTTAGCAAGAAGTGATTGATATTTTTATTTTTTTCATTTCCACCCCCTCTTTTCCACCATTTTCCCAAGGCAACGAATTTATGATAGAAGGGGTGATAGTGGTGGTAGCATCCCACCTAGTAGGTGGGGTGCCCATCTCTTTTCTCATGAATCTGCAACAAAGTATTTTAATGCAATCCCTCTTTATACCAGGTGGGAAATCACAAATTTTGAGGCTCAAGTGGGAGGGGACATACAATTCCACTCTAACTCAAATATTTGGGTTGAGGTATCTTGTTGGGTTCCAGACCTTTGACGTACCAAGGGATAGAAAAAGTAGTATCTAAACTCTATAGCCATTCACTAGAAAATGAATAACCTACTTGGTCTTGTCCTGAAAGACAAGAAGGTTAAAGCTACACTGTATTTGATACACTATAAGATATCAAGAGGATGATACACAACCAACACTTTAGTCAAGTTGGATTCAATATTAGTTTATGTTGAAGGTAACCTCCTTTGTGAATCTAATAATGCTACTCCTCTTGGTTCAAGTTCCAGGGATCCTACTCCCATTTCTTCTTCTAAATCCTAATGATATATATGGTCAATAATTGTGGTTGGTTTTATGTCTTATGGGGTAGTAGTGCACCAAAATATTTGGGTTTGGGTACTAATTTATCTATTGAATGTTATTGTACGAATTTTTTTTATTTCAGCCTTTGTAATAGTTAATATGTGTTTAGTAGATAATAGAAAATCCTAGCTCCACCAGGAGCCTTTAAGGAGCTCTCTTTTCATCAAGTTGCTATAGACCATTTCATCTACATAAGATAATATATATAATATATATATATATATATTATAATATATATTATATATATATATAATATATAATTATAATATATATATATTATATAATATATATATATATAATATATATATCTTATTTTTTAACTAAGATTAGGTTACAATTATTGGAAATAACAGTGGCTTTAATATTTATATAAAAATGTGATAAATTTAGTTAAATATGTTGATGGACTATAGAATATAGTTATAAATCTTGGATCTAAGTTTTTACTGTCACATAATTTTGTATAAAATTGAAAATATTTTCATCATTATAATATGAATGATGTAATTTCATAACTTTTTATAATAAGAATGGTTTTATATATCTTTTATAGTATGTTTTTTTCTATAAATTAAAACATCAATTAGCTAAAGAGAGTTACATATTGTCTAGACTCCTATATGCCTTTGGTTTGCCACTTAGGAAACTAGAATAATGGAAAAACAAGAGGGCTTATGTCCAAAATAATGAGTAGCATATAGTCTTAAAAATGAATCATGCAATATCAAAATTGAAACAAAATTGAGGTTTATCAGCCTAAATTCCTATAGTAGAAACTAACTAGATACTAACATCTAGACACTGAGAATTATCAACAAAAACCAAACATCCTTCACAAGGACCATCTAAGAAACCAAACATATAAAGCATCTGCTATCATTTAGAGACTTAAGAGGATGTAGAGACCTAAATAACCATTAGGTAAATTAGGATGTTATGAAGAGATATTATTTTTCGATGCAAGTTGATTTTCTCTATCCTCACCAAGAAATTGTCCATTTCAATGAACTGTAGTTGGAGCTCATCCATCACCAGTAAAATATCATCCTTTGAATCATTGTTATTGATGAGTACTTTAACTAAGAGTGACTTAAGCTTCCAATAGAGGTTGATCACATGCAGATGTTGATTTTATCGACATCTCGTGTGACTAACACTAGGTACCTAGTCAGTCGCAGTTACAATCACCTTGGAATCTAAATGACATTCAAATTTTGCGTTGATATCCTCCTCTACCTCTTATCTCTTATTGAATTTTAGGTGGTGTCTATATATGGTATATCTTAATGGAGGCATAATCTCTACCTCTTTCTATTGCTCCCCCATGCAAGCCCCTTCTTCCTACACCATGATGAGATCTGGTTCATTACCTTGGCACTGTGTCCAATGTCAAATTCACGTATGAATATGACCATAGCCACCTACCAGATTTAATGACCACATCATATGTGATATACAAAACACAGTTAGAGCCACATTGACTTAGTACTAATGACCACAAATATCAATATGCAAGTTTCCATCGACTACTATAATCAATATTCATAGTTGTAGAATGTGCAAAGTAATATAATTCACCTCCTAGCTCAAACACTTTAATTATAGGATGACAGGACAAAAAAAAAAAATGAAACAAATTGAGGGTGTAAGTACACGATCCAAGAGGTCCTAGTCTTTCTTGTATAAAAGCACCAAAGAAAAAAATAACAATATCATACCACCCACTAACCAC
>APFE030900940.1:19724-22224 GCA_000404065.3 Pinus taeda | reverse complement strand
GGGACTACGTCCCTGGGCCTAGTGTTAAGATGGTATAGGCCACTACATTAAGTGTTGTCAACAATGATGATGTACATAGGTGGTGATGTCACTATCATACAAGGAAAATTTCGTCGCGTAGGAGTGGCTCCATGAGATTTTCCACTACAGGAACACTCACGCAAAAAAATACTCCTATCAATATGACATAAACACATGCATGATGATAATGAGCATCCCACCAACATGGCATCAATGGGATCTCAATGAAAACATACATTGAGACAACATGAGTATCCCATCAAAATGATGACAAAGGTATCTTAAAAAATACATGACGAATCATGAAAAAAATTACATCCCACAGATGATTCCGCGTCACGTCAAGCAAGAATCATGAAACAAGTAAGAAAACAAGATTCCACATCAAACATCAAACAGCGGTCTATGCAGCACAATGCTTCTCATAGAAGAATGAAGTACATGAACACACTGCATATACCTCACATCCTAGGTCCATCTGAAGAAAAGGATGATGATATGTTGGATCTGGCTGTACCATCGATTTCGTGGTGTTGAATCTCATGGAAATGGTTTCTCACACATGAAAGCTGACACCCGCACTCCATTTTGAAAAGTGACTAAAAAATGAAATGATCAAATGGAAAATTTGATTGCACCATCAGATTTTTGGTGTTGAATAGTGTAAAATCGATTGTAAAATTTATGAATTTTGAGAAATTGAAAATCTAGAGCTACAAGAATCTTTTAGATTCCCCCTAGATTCCTCAAATATTCCCTCCCCTAGGTCATCTGAAGATCTGCTGCTCAGATCAAAATTCTGACTGCGCCGTCAGGTTCGTGTCACTGAGAAGTGTAAGATAGACATAAAAATTTTCCAATTTGGATAATGGAAAAATTTCACCCTGTTGAGAATTTGGCTCAATCATGGTTATGCCTATGCTTTTCCTAGGTTCATGGTTCCACCTGTAAAAATTAATTAAAAAATGCAGTATTGGTTTTCATGCCATGCATTGGCCTTCATTTTTCTCTGCATAACGTGGTTCCATTCCTCTCCCCCATGCAAATTAAATTTTGGGTTTATGTAAAATTCTCCTAACGGACTTACCAACACTCAGTCATTGGTGCACTGGTAAAATTTAAAAAGTGGTTGAGGAGAGGTTGGGGGATCAAATCCCGACCACTCCAAAAGTACATGCATATATATTTTTATAACCACTTTTGTTGTTTTAATGACATGCGATTTTACTTTGGGCGTGTTTTATCAATGGTTTGAGTTGTGTTTGGTTTGGCACAGTGCTACATGGGGCTACCACGTGGGCGGGGCCAGCGGACTCGCCTGTTGTGGGTTCAACTCCCTCCAACTCCTTTTTGTTTGTTAACGTATATGGTAATGTGGTGGGGGTGTGGGCCGGGTCCACCAATCCATAATTAAAATCTTGGTTTTTTATTTTATGTTTTGGGTCTGACGGAGGTGGCGAGGGTCATGGCCCACCACCTGACTATATTTATTTTTATTTTTTTATTTACAATAATTAGGCCTTTTTGAAAATTTGGAAAAATTGACCGAAGGAGTCAATTTAAGTAGGAAAAAAATTCACCTGGAATCTAGCCTCATTGGCCGGATTTTATCCAAATTGCTACCTCCTTAAGCCTGCCCAGTTACCCAAGTCAAACCTGAACTTTAACTGCTCCTAACTTTTAGATACAGACTCGGTTTGACGAGCCATTCACAGCACTGCGATCACGACGATGAAATATTCAACACGAACCTAGTTTGACCACAATCCAAACACTTCAATGTTTGACCCTTACCGATTCCTCTTGAAATTCTTCATGTGTTTGGAGCCACTTAGATCATGGGGTCACTAGCAGCCAAAAATACACAATTCCTAGAGGGAACTGGTTGTTGGCTGCTTATTCATTGGCAATAAAAACTGTGCAATTCCTGGAGGGAACTGGCAATCTGTTGCTAGGAGCTACTGGCGGGGAAATTGCACCGAACTTGGGAAGCTGCTTTTTTTATCATATCTTCGTAATTTATGAGCTGAGTGGACTGGTGGACAGGAGAAGGCATTCTCATGAAAACTATAAAATTTCTTGGACGAGTAGTTGGTTGACCTTCTGGATGACTGACTCGGAAAACTGTGCAATTTTCTGAAGGAGATAGGGATGGGAACTTGGTGTCTGTCTAGCTTGTCTACACAATTTCCTTAGTCAATTCCTCCATTTTGGTTCTTGTGGATTCAAAATGGAGGTTTCAGATGTGGGTCCATCGAGCTTTAAAACAGTTTAAGGTTTAATCTAATCTCCCCGAGCGATATCTAATAGGCGGAAAATGTTATTAATTAGTCTTGATGACTAATTAATCCTGTATGCGTAAAGAAATGGGTTGCGGCAGGGTTTGGTTAAGTGGATTTCTAGGTGGACAAACCACGGTGGCACGAAACTTTTCGGAAGTTTTATTCATATTTTTGTATTTAAACATACATATGGCATG
>APFE030900940.1:6543-19512 GCA_000404065.3 Pinus taeda | reverse complement strand
TCATCAACATTTTTTATTTTTACAAGGAAAATCTATCTAATTCTACCCTTATTACATCCAAGGGCTCAGATTAAACTATTGAGCACCTTTTATTAACTCTAACTATCTACTTATCTGCCAAGATTAAACTGTTTGGTCAGATATTTATTCTCTAATCTACAACATGAAATTGAAATATGAGTAAGCCAAGTTTAAACAGTTTGACTTATTCATGAATTGTGGCAAAGGTTAGACAAGCTGCACACAATTGTTTTATTACAAAAATGAAGTAGTAGTGGCATTTGAATTTGCACACTTTCCTTGGTCTGTTTTTTGCTTGGGGTTCATTTCTTTCGCTTCTTTTTTTTACCACTTTATTTTTCTAACCCTTTGATTTTTCTTTTAGGATACACCCTCTTTACATTTTTTAACTATTTTTATTTTTTGATTTTTCAAGAATATGGAACACCTTTGCTCAAGAAAGAAGGTTTGAACATATTCCATAGTTCGATCAAGACAATCATGAAAGATGAAACCTATTGGTATACGAGGCTAACAACAAGACAACTGAAAGACGAAGTCAACCAACTTACACTCCTCAAGACTATGCTTGATATTTGCGATCTAAAAGATCGAATGCAGGATTAGTCTTATGCACATTTCTATTTTTGTTTTATCTATTTTTTGTAATAATATATTTTTAGTCTCATAAGTTAGCATTTAAACCCCTCTCATGCATTTAGAGAGGGGTCTAGAAATTTTATCAGAAACATTCTTCAGAACATGTACTTCTGCACGCTTTGAGGAAGTTCTAGTGAAATTAATGGAACATGTTCTATTTTCTACTTGAATTTGACATCTTCTACTAAAATTGCACTTCTGTACTCTTAGATGATGTTGGATGATTTGAAAGTAGATCAATATTGTTGGAGCACATGAGTAGAACGTATTATAAATGGTACTTTTATCTCTTAATTCTTTTTACTTATGCGTCAAGCAATACATTATCTTCAAGTTATTTATGTATGAAAGTTTGAATTTTAGATAGGCATTATTGCACTATTGTATGATGATGATTTATAGTTTATGCTAAATACATGAATGAATTTTATGTGATATATCTCTCATATCGTTTCGGCTAAATTTTTATACGAAATTATAATTATTAAATGGATTCACTTCTTATCGTAATTGAATGATCTTTATTATCAATTTCTTTCATATATCATTTTAGATCACATATATCATGTTACTCCCGGGATAGTTATAGTTAGATAAATATTTTTTATTAGGACAACTTGCACGTGATTATTAGTTAAATTATATTAGTTTGAGGTTAAGTATTACTCCAAAAATCTCAAAAACATCATCCCGTTAGCACAAGCATAAAAATAGATTGGGAAACTGGTCCCATCATCCCCATTCGGAGCCACTATTCCAAACGGAAAAGAAGTTGTCCCAAGGTCCGGACTGGGTGGTTATCCCCTTGTTGAGGCAATGATTTTCGAGCCTTCAACAAACTAGAAAATAAAGGAGGATGATTACAAAATTGGAGATGTGGTGCTTCGTTGGGATGCTAGAGACGAAGACAAGGGTAAGCATGGTAAATTTGAAAATATGTGGAAAGGCCCTTATCAGATTTTAGCTTTCCGAGGACATAATGATTTCTTGTTGGATGAGATGAATGGAGAACCATGCTTAGGAGGATCAATCAATGGTAGGCTCCTTAAGCACTATCTTTTCTGAATTGTTCCGGTTTCATTGTACATAACATTTTAACTTTTTGCAAGTGTGAAGTAGAGAATCACTGGAGTTCAGAGCCTGAAGTGAAGGCCATGGAGCTTCACTAATTTTTTGCCACTTTCAATGTCCAGTCATTATTTTTGAGTCAGTTTGTGTTATTCGAGTCGTCAGAATTTAGTCATGCATTTCAGTTTAATTTTTTGACCGTATTGACCTACATGGTTAGGCACTTGGTCTACGGTGTTCTTAACACCTCCAAGGAGCTGTCATCCCCAAATAAGGCCGATGTTAGAGTGAGTATCTGCATAATTCCATCAGTGATCAAAACCCATCTTTTATATCATATTAGGGTCCCATTATGAAATTTTTTCATTCCACCAAGGTCCTCATTTAAAATTTTTCTCAATGATGGTAGCCCTATGTCAAAAGTCCTACTCTCTCTCAAAAATATATATTTGTTGGCCCACCTACATGTGTCTTATTGAGCATACATTGACCATAAAGGTTCATTTCATCATGTTTTGTGTCAGTCAAGTCCACATGGGGTCTGCTCATTCAAGGTCCCATTAGGTCATTAGGTTTCATTTTTTTCAAGGTCCAATAATACTCCATTTCACTGCATAAAGCCGGAAAAATTTATGAGAGTGAGAAAATAATATCCTTTTGTCATTTAAAAAGGATTGGTAAACATGTGACTATGTTTTCCCAAGTTCTAATTTTTATTCCAAGTATTAGTTTATTTTCAGTGTGTGATTTTATTTCAAAAAACAAAGATGCAATATTTTTTCTAATTTATGTAATTTTATGTTCATTATATGTAATAAGTTACTATTCCTAAGTTGTCAACTCAAAGAAATATGTGCCAACTTCATCTAAGCAAATTCAAATGGGAAGATGCCAAAACTCCATGCATTATCAACCTGAAAAGAAGAAAATCAAAGAGTAAAGGGAAAATAACAAGTCTTTCAAAAAGGAGAAATGAAACATTAAAAAGTGGGTTTTAAAGCTAAAAGATCAAATTCATTTGAGTATAAAGGTTTTCCTAGCATCTAACTAGACTCCATTTTCCTCTTATCATTTCTTGAGCAAACCCCAAGAGACCATTTTTCCAATTCTAGGTGAAAATCAACAAAACAGAGCAAGCACTGCATGTTCTCTTCTGGCGCTATGCATTCTCTTCAGGAGTTGCGCACTTACCCAGCGTTGTGTATTTCCAATAGGTGCTGTGCATTCCCTTCAGACGTTGCACGCTTTCCAGAGGTGCTATGCACTTGCCACAGGCGTTGTGCATTTGTCCAGGAGAGCTAAAATCGCCTCCTTAGCTCCACCAAAGTTGCATTCAACCTCCCACAAGTAAGTAACCGCTGAAGATTACATGTTTCTTTCTCCTAAAATCATTCTCATGTTGTTTTGAAAGTTTGTGGAAGATTTGGTGTTATTTTCACATCTAAACCCTAGTATCTCCCTAAAAACTACACTTGCACTCTCAATTCCTAATTTTTAACTCCCCTATGCTTTCATACACCCCCTACACCTTTATTCCCTTTCCCTAAACACTTTTATCTCAAATACTCTCTAAACCTTTGTACCTAAATCCTAAGTCTTAGGTGCTACAACTACCTAGGCTCCCAAACCCACTACATTGCAAAAAATTTCCCCATCCAAAAAATCTATCATATTAATACCCCATATCCTCCTTCATTACATACATCCCTTCACCCATCTCCTTCATATTTCCCTTCCCCATTCCCTATTAAAAAAACCACATTCCAACAACCTTAAACCTCCCTAGGGTTTAATATTAAAACACTATGGCAGAAGAGGAATATAAACCATACAGTGAGGAAGAAGAAACATAGGGAGAAGAAACATTTGTCAAGAAAACACACAAAGGAGGCAGGATACTTAGATTTGAGCCAACAGATCTCAGCAAACTCTTGGCATCTCCTATGTCTATGAAATCCTTCAAATATCTAGGTTGTTATGATTTTTGTGAGAAAATTCAGATAGTCCAACACCATCCTATGTTGACTAGACCCTTCATATCCAAACTCCAAGACAACCAAGTCACTTTAGCAGGTGTCATTTTTACTTTATCTACTACCATTATATCAACTGCCACTAGAATCCCAGATGTTGGAGAGAAATGGTTTAAATAAGGTGAGTTGGAGAGACATTATTATGACCCTTTCATTAAACCAAGGTACCAAAATGAAATAAAGGGTTATTTTCCTTTTTCTCACCTACTAGACATATATGCTCCCATGATGAAAATTATCATGAAATACTTTTCATGTGAAGGTAGATTTTCTAGGATTTACTCCTATCACATCTTGATTTTAATACATTTCACTAGGGGTAAAGATGCTCAATAGATCCTATTATTTGTTCTAGAGCATTGATAAGATGGCCTACATTGTCCAGAAAAGGGATTATGAACATCAAATGAAGAGTCTCTTTCATCATTCCCTCATTAAAATCATAGTCCTTTATAATCTCAAAGAGCTCAACATTACGTGGATTACCTTCATAACCAGCCCCATATTCACTAATTCATCTACTCAGAATGTTCAAAGTATCCCTTCCTCATCTCACCCTTCCACCTCCATTCCTCCATCTCAGCCCATAGGTCATTCATCCTCATCTGATTAGTCACCCTCACCATCACCTTCATCATCACCATTTCATGAGCATATTCATTCACCTAACATAGATGAAATTAGAGAACATGAGCAGATTGGATAGGTTGAGGTCATCAAGCCTAAAGGGGCTAATTTGGGAAGTTTGACACACATTTATCAGAGAGGCCATAGGCAGGTGTTTTACCCACAAATTGTGGGAGGGGCCTTGCCTTCTTCATCAACAAAGCAGGTACAGAAGGGCAATGAAAAGATGACAGAGACAAATATTCAACATGAGGAGGAGGACCTCCATGAGACATATCATGATTTTGAATTGGTTGACCTAGATGAGCATGATGACAGTGAGAGCACAAGCATTGTCATCAAAGAAAAGGATGCACTCATCAGGGAGCTCCAAGTCAACCTAGAGAGATCAAAATACATCATCTCATATTACGAGCAGGAAAATAAGTAGCTTCAAGCCAAACATGATATCATAGAGATCAAGCTCATCAAGGCAAAGAGGGAAGCAATGAAATCTAAGGAATTTATAGATGAAGCCTATGACAGGTATGGTGAACCTTAAGAAGAGAAAGAACCTAGAACTAGAGGGCTGAAAAGAGCTTTAGAACTAGAGAAACAAAAGGAGGTTGAGCTTGCTAATGAGCTCACATGGAATGAGAATTTTTCCATCTTGATCAATGAGAACCGGGAGAATTGGCTTGATAAGGTCAATCAGCATCTAGAGAAGCTCCTAGACAAAGATAACCAACAAAACGAAATTTAGAAGAAGATGGAAAAACACTATGCCAATAGAGAAAGGAATGCCAGGGCAAAAATCAAGGCTGCAAAGGAAAAAATTGAAGCCCTAACTCACCAAAAAGAGAAGGAGAAGCTTGACATACTTGCAAAGGCTTCACTCCAAGCCTAGCTACCCCAAACATCAGCTCGTTGACCAATTTTGAAATCTCTTGGCACATTTTAGCAAATATATGTTTTCGATGTTTTTTAGGCGATTTAAATATTAGCTGCATGGTCAAATGCTGCACTTTTTTGGGACACTTTTTGGAGAAATGGGAGCCACCAATGGATGCAAAAGGACCAATACATCTAATAAAACCATGTTTCCATCCCTGGTTTACAAAACTGGCATGTGAAAAGGGAAAAAAACTAGCAAAAAATCATGTTTCTGCCCTCTTTTTTGGCTAAGCGATGCTCACTTGACTAGTCTTGGGAGAATGAAGTTTTGGAGGGTCAAATCAATACCATTTTGAAAACTAAAGGAAAAATTCAAAACTAGACAGGAAAAGGTTTCCAATGAGCTATCTTGGGCTCAATTTGGACACTTGAAAGGCAAGAAAAAGTGGGTCTGAAGATGGAATTGCATACTTGCCACAAGCGTTGTGAACTTGACACGGAGATGGCGCACTTGAAAGTTGGCCTAATTTTTCACTTCTCCAGATTTGATTTTCACCTATGGGATATCAACTTCGTATTGATGTAATTGATATGATAAATGTAATTATGGTCTTTTACTATTACATAGGGGTAAGTACATTAGGTTAATAGCCTTCATCAAGTGAGATGAATCAGTTTCAATGTAATTAGGGATGAGTCACTTTGACCACCCTACACTTTAGCTATCATTTTAGATTTTGGTGGAATTGCTCCTCTTCTCATCGATTCAACCCTCGAGGTTGGGAGGAGTTTTTTTTATGTCTATATCATTCCCTTCTTAACTCTTGGAAGAGGTTGGACTCCATTGGATGTTGTATTAGTGTTTCAGACTTTGGCATAGAATATATTGGATGAGTTGTAGCTATTTTGGTGGGATTCTTGTGGCATGGTATTTTGATATTATTTCTTTTTCAGTTACATGTGTGTGAATGTTTTGTATTTTCCATGATCCATTTCACTTCTAGATATGTTTGATTTTCAAGGGTGATAAGCATAATTCATCTTCTATACTCTGTTTTGGGAAAATCATCATAATTTGTTTCATTTCTTCAGTTTAAAAAGAATTCATGATTTCAATGCTCTTTTTAGCATCTCAACAGTCTAAACCATTCCATCAATATACTACAAATTGTTAAAGTACTTGTCTACTTTGCCCCATCAGATGTCTGCAATTCTGATTTTCTTTTACCCTGACTTAGTTCACTCTTTGACCTAATGCACTCATCCAGTGACTACTCCACCAAATCAAATCAAAACAACCTCTGCACTTTATACCTAGCCTAAAACCCTAATCCATCCATCCTCCTGGCTGTGATTCTTTGTACAGAGCCCTCTCTGGCTTGGTAGGGCTAGCTACCAAGTCAAAAGGTTGCTCTATGGTTACCTCAGTTGGACTCTTCCTCAACCTTGGAGATTCGGAGGAGTGATAACATATAGAAATCTCATTTAGTGATCAAATATAAGAAGGGAAACACAAACAAGTTGTCTGACATGATTTCAAGGCCACCCACATCAAATATCACAACTTTGGAAACTTTGATGTACATGGAGCCATTCACCCATGACACATATATAGAGGCATGTATAAAAGAAAGGACTTTAAGGAGGTGTTTCAACAGTGGTAGTGCTAGATTCATGTGCACAATGATGACAACACAATTGACTACCATGTCCAACACAAGTTAATATATACATTGGATAAGGTGTTTGTTCCTAAAGGTGAGAAATTGCATTTGATTAGAGAGGCTCAAACCTCCAAGGTTGCAAGGCACTTTGTTGTAGGGAAGACAATGACCAACTTGTAGAGGTATGTGTATCAGCCCAGGATGCAAGAACATGTAGCTAGGTTCATAAGACGATGCATACTTTGTTGTATGAGTAACCCTAGTAACAAGAAACAAGATATATATCATCCCTTACATATACCCATTCTTCCTTGGGAAAGAATTTCCATGGAATTTGTGGGAGTCTTACCAAAAACCAAGAAGGGACATGGCTACCTATTTGTAGTAGCTGATAGGTTCACCAAGATGTGTGTTCTAATGCTTTTTAAAATAACCATTAGTGGGTAATAAGCAACAAAATTTTTCTTTGTACAGGTCTGGGTGCACTTTGGGATACTGAGGAGCATCATTTTAGAGAGGGTCACAAGTTTTCTTAATGCATTTTGGACTTCATTGTGGGAGAAGATGAACATGAAGTTAAAGAGTTCTACAACATTCCATTCACAGAAAAATGGGAAGAGAAAATTAGTCTATCAAACTTTGGTACAAATTTTGAGGGGTTATAATCAGAAACATCCGAAGACCTATGATGAAATTATAGTATATATACAACATTCTTATAACAAAGTAGGCCACAATTCTATTAGTCAGTCCCCATTTGAAACTTGTTTTGGATATTTGCCACCTTCACCTTTGGATATTGCATATGGGTATCAAGGAGGAGTAAAGAGTATCTTATAGGGGATGCCTTGAGGGCTAAAAAAATGTTGAGAAGATTATGAAGATCCATACACAAGTATATGAGACATTGTAAAAGTCATAGGAAAAATATAAGGCCAAGCATGATCAACATAGAATAGAGAAGTAGTTCAAGGTGGGAGATAGAGTATGGTTACAATTGAACAAGGAGAGGTTACAAGGTCTTGGTAAGAAAATTAAGTCTCTGTGGTATGGTCCCTTTGAGATATTGGAAAAGGTGAAGATAACACATATAGACTTAGTCTACCCCCATACATGAGAAATTACTCAGCTGTGAATGTAGAGAATCTAAAACTCTATGAGCCTTCCATGCTAGATTAAGAAGAGGAATAGGTCCTAACTTCTATAGAGGATTTTGTACTATATTCTAAGGCAAAGTTGATAGAGGATATAGTTTTGTAGAAGAGGTCTAGAACTATAATACATGGGCAGCATGGCCTTTTTCATATTGGGTTGAAAGGACCACTCCTAGGAAAAACTAAATGGTACACTCGAGAGGTGGAAGAAAAATTTTCTCACCTCATTTAGTAGAAGCTTTTGAGAACCAAAATCTTCCCAAAATACGGAGGTGTTATCCAAATTGGATATTTAAATTGTTTTTCATCAATCTCAACGCTTTTAGATTGGAAAACTGGAGGAATAAACTCATAGGATTTAACTGGTAGGATTTAGTTTGGCAAATTGGGGTCTAAAACCTTCTGAGAGAATTTTGAGGAATCAAATGGATTTTTTTGGGTAAATTTTTTATGTTTTAATGCAACATGTTTTTTCCTATTCAAAATATAGATACCTTTCCAATGATTCAATAATCACCTTAATCGGAGTTAGTATGCAAAATTTATTCCACTCGAAAGTTGACCATCTTGTTTTGGGCACCATAATTTGAGAGGATATCATGTTAAACCCCATTATTAGGTTGTGTTATAACCAAGCCACTAAGAGGAAAAGGGGTTCCAATTATTTTTGAGGGAATTTTGTTCCATAGATGAGAAGAGTAGATGAGGGGGATGAGAAGACATTAAACATAGATGATTTTTTAACTGTAGTACCCCACGATCTAGAGACCTTACTTTGTACTTGCAGTGATTTTCTATTCAGAGAAAGAGAGAAGAGCAACCTCACCTTCCAGCTGGGTTTTATCCTAAAAGGTTTTCGTAGGATATATATTGTGTCAATTATGGTTTGTGAGTTTTTATTTTGTTGTTCTTTATGTTCCACAAAACTATAATTTTCATGCATATGCAATAAACAATAACTTACACATCGAAAAATAAAAAAAAGAACTAAACCCTCATAGTCTAGATTTTGGATTTTTAATTATAATTTATTAGATCTATTGTGACAAATTGTCCAATGGAATATCCGTGACAATTTATAGATCAATTGGGTTCATTGAACATGAACTTATATTAATACTACCACTTCTTATATGGGTTCCTATAATATGAGAAGAAACTAGTTTGGAGTCAAGCTTACTATTGCATGTACCACAATTGAAGTATATGCCACTTGTGTACTATTAGTTAGTTAATATAATTTTTATTTGCTCACATGCCTTGTTATTTCCTTTGCTCTTGGTCGTGAGGCCTAGTATATGCAAACAACCAATGACAACTATTAGAAATTTGTAAAAATGATACTCTAGTATATCGATGATCGGGATTTAAACAGGAAAGCAACAAAATACAGAGATAACCATATACATAAAGATGCAGTGAAAATAATACTTCATTTCATTACTAGAAAATACTAAAATATACTTACAACTAGAAATGGAAATAAACCAGCTAGGGCGATGGTAGCTTATCTATGAGAAGATATGTGGTCGCTACATGCCTCTGAACTGTGTTACAATGAGGCTCGAAGGCCTATTTATTATTGAGAAACAATGGAAAACCCTTCACATTCCAAAGCCTAATCCTAGAAGATGAAACGCCAAATTGTGGGCCCCGTTTCGGGTAAGTTGGTACATCAACTTCACGGGGTCGTGAATTGGTCGTATTATCTCTGTTTGACATGCATGATAGCCCGTTGGAAAGATCTCTCCGAGGACTGTGACGGAAAGACGATTTTTTGACAGAAAAATCATTGGTGGTAGATTTCCCAAAAAACGTCGTTTAGGACCTCAAAACAGCTCCGAAAGTTTAGGACCCGAAAAACTGCTAAAAATAGTAAATTGTGCTATAATTAAGGAAACTAAAAAATTGAAAGAGACAGTTGTGGGGGTCAAAATGGGATAGGTGGGTGGCCACCAACATCCACTTGGATCAATTGATGGTAAATTTCACTTTAGGATATATTATAGTTTAAGGGGGATTCCTTTATTGGTAGATTTCATTGATTTTGATTAGGTTGGTGACCTTGATGATCGAATGTTTACCACAAGTTATGTTTTCAATTTTGGTTCTAGACCTGTCTCTTGGTCTTGTAAGAAGCAACATATTATTTCTTCTTCTTTAGTAGAAGTATAGCATCAAGAAATAGTGAACACAAAACAAGTAACCATGTGGCTTTGACAAATCCTACTTTTAGAGTTTGGATTATAATAATAACATCTGACAACACTTTTCTTTGACAATCATAGTTCCATCAAGCATCAACACAACATACACATTGAGCTACATATGCACTTCATTAGAAATATTATTCAAGACCATATTCTCTAAGTGCTCTTTTTTACTACAGATCATCAAACTTATATTTTCACAAAGTCTCTTACAAAAGTGAAGTTTTCTAAACGTTGATTTATGTTAGAAGTTTAAGTAGTTATCATTAAAGGGGGATAAGTTGTAATGCCTCCTTCATTCTCCTATTGTGTCACCTTTGTAAATCCTTGAATCCTATCCCATGTTGTTTGTAAGCAGGGATGCTAGAATATTTAGATACTTAGGAGTCAATTAAGGTAAAATTAGACTAATATATCATTAGGTAAAATATGTTTCTTTATTGTGTGTTAGCATGCATTTGTAGTTATTTATTTTGAAGGTCACAATATGATCTCGACATAAACTGATTTGATAGTTCATCTTCTTCTTGATATTACTAACAATATTGATCCATGGGTTATCACCAAATTAGTTCATGATCCCTATATAAAAATCATGGTGAGTCATTTGCTAAAAATAGATTGTGATAAACTTTAATGTATTTTTTTCATTTTTTATTAATATATTTCCTCAAGTGGTTGTGTTGGCTATGGTCATGAATTGTTTCCCTCTTCGAGGGTTTTACTATGTAATACATTATTGTGTTGATGTTTAATATGTTTGTGTGAGTAGTTTCATTAGGTGCTTACACTATGTGGAAGTATCTTGTTTTATTATATGTAGATTTTTCTATGACTCTTGGTCTTCCACCTACTTGATTCTTATCTTTATTATTATATTTTACAAATTTTTATCTTCATCTTGAATAAGGTAGTGAGGATATACTTCAATAAAAATATCTAAAATTACAAATATCCTATATTCACTTTGTGCTTGCAAGTATATCCACTAGTGATTATAGGCTTTTTCTTCTACTATGTTATTTATCTTATATTTGATATTTTGTTTTTTCATGTGTATAACTATGATTTTTTGCTTTTCATGGTTTGTTGGGTCAGATGAGAGGGTGTGCCATGTTTCCTTCCCAAATATTTGAAAAATATCCCTCATTAGGGGGGAATGTTATAATCCCACATGATTGGAGGTATCTAAATAAAGAAGCTTATTGGGCTTTTGAGGCTCAACATGCATGAGAGTACTCCCCACCTTAGCCTTCTTCTATTCTTGTACTTTATTACCTATGTATGAAGTTCTGCACATCACTTATGTCGACAATGAAACACATTAATGAGGTTAGTAAGAAAAACCAAATAGGGTATTTAAAGTCATAGGTAAGAAGGTTTTTGATTGGAGATCTATGATATGGCCTACATTGATGACACCAATCAAAACTTTGAGCATGGATACACCCTAATTGTAACTGCATTTCTTTTAAATAGTAAATAGGTTCAAAGCTTAATATTTGTTGAGCTATCACCCAAAGATTATATAAACCATTTAAACTAAAATGTGAATGGGTTTACCTAGAGGATGATAGAATTTGATCTACCCAACAATGGAGTCATGAAATGTTGTCATTCAAATATGAGGCAAAGATATTTGAGAATATACAAAAGATTTGTCTATTCATAAAAAGGCTATGATCTCATTAAGTCTGAAATAATTTAAAAAGATAACATAGATTGCTTATTAAATTTGCATTTTTGAATTTGGAGTGGTCCGAATACACCATTCAAAACGTTCAAAGGCATGTCATTTGAAGATTGAGACCACCCAATGAACTATTTATGATCTTCAAAAGATTCTCAATATGAAAATTTGGAAGTGACATGATGAACTATCAAGCCATTTTGAAAGATATCACATTAAAATGTTTGGAAATATCCCAATGAACTATTGAGTACTTTTGAAAAAACAAAAGTGCATCTTTGAATAATACCTTATGCCAATTGTGCACTTCTAAAGATGATGATTGAAATTGCTCTAATCAACTATCAAGGAATTCCAAAAGATGCTAAAGTGGCAACTTTGAAAATGGCATGATGAATCATTCCACCATTTCAAAACACATGGCATTCAAAATGTTAGGAATTCACTCAATGGACAATTAGGAATCTCGAAAAAATGTAATCAAAATTCTCTCGACAAACTATTAATGGATTTCAATCATGTATAAAAGATTCTTGGGAAGTTCCTTGGTGAATTGTCTAACAACTTTGAAAGGTGTAATTTGAGGACACATCAATGAAATATTAGGACCTTTGAAAGTTGGATGCATGAAGCTTCGAAAGTCCCTCAATGAACCATCCAAAGCATTTCAAATATACAAATATGCTTCTTTGAATGTTCCAAAATGAATTGTAGTGGGAACCTCAAAGATGTTGACATTTGAAAACTTAGATTTGCTTGATGAAGTATTGGATGAGTCAAAAAATGTTTACGGAAAACTTCATTAATAGTTTGATGAACCATGAGGAATTCTAAACGATGCTTCATTCAAAGTTCAAACTCACTTAGTGAACCATCAAGGCATTCTAAAAGACGCTGCATTCAAAAATTCAAACTTGCTTGTTGAACCATATTTGAAAATATTTTAAAGATGTAATCAAGAAATAAAAATGATACCCAAGCAAATGATCT
>APFE030900938.1:9306-68372 GCA_000404065.3 Pinus taeda | reverse complement strand
GGGAGGAAGACAATCAATGAAAATAACTATAGACTACAATAATGTAGATACCCAAAATATTTAAAAATACCAACATTCTTTCCTCAATGCAGTTTGAGAAAGATGTCAAGAAATCCCCTTGGAAGAGAAAAGATCCATATAGGGGTAGCTCTCCTCTCTAAAGGCCAAATCTCAAGGAGTGCAAAGGTTATATAGGTAAGAGGTAAGCTTGAACGAAGTCTCTAGTTGAAGTGGGGGAGGTCCAAATCAACTTGTATAATGGCATGTGGAACTGTGTGCTTAAATCTGATCATCTATTGGAGCATGATGGTTGGAATTCTCTCAATAAGTGTTCAACTAGCCTCACTGAAGTTCGTTCTAATTAGATATTTGATCCATCCAATACAATTGGTCTAACAAGATAGTGAAAGAGTTCCATCATCTATGGATGTCTTGAAAATGAAATTGGAAGCACTGCTTTTCCAAAACAACTAAAGAAGTGTATCCCTTGCATAGCCACATTTGAGAAGCTGGCCCCAAATTGAAAGGTGGCCTTGAAAACTTGAAACCTAAATAACTTAATAAGAATAGGTAGGGGTGATCTTAACTGGTTCTCCTCTATTGGAGAAATGCAACCAAGACATAGTATA
The DNA here is from genome assembly GCA_000404065.3 of Pinus taeda. Lineage (NCBI taxonomy): Eukaryota > Viridiplantae > Streptophyta > Pinopsida > Pinales > Pinaceae > Pinus > Pinus taeda. The sequence goes on along the minus strand of APFE030900938.1, from coordinate 67,743 downwards.
TTTGGTTGCACTAAAAAACGTATTCTTAGCCTTACTAAGATTAAAAACCCCAACTTACGAATGTTAGAAAAATAAGCCAAGGAATTAAGTTGTGACTGAAGACTCTCAAGAGAGGAAGCAATTAAGATGAAATCATTCAATGACAATAAGTACTTAGACCATGGTGTAAAATGCACCCTTCATTGGCATGTGTCATCTCCCTTAGAAACTACTCAAGCTCATGATTCAATGTAAACCATGATTAATATGGGGAAAAGAGTGTAGCCTTGTTTAAGCCCACCAACACTTAAAATAAGGTCAGAGAAGTGGTCGGGTTTGCAAAACCAGCTAATAATTGATCCATAAAGCCTCGTGATGGTAGTTATGAGGGCTTGTGAGATACCAATATCTCAATCTATTGAAAAGTAAATGCTTAGGTATGGAATCAAAGGCCTTCTTGAAGTACACAAAACAACAATAAATCTTAACACATTTTTTCTAGCTTCTTCAATGATAGCTTGAAAGTGAAAATGCGGTCAATGGCTTGGTGGCCATTTTTGAAGCCTGCCCTCTATCTCTGAGGTTGATCCTTTGCAAATATGTTGATCACTCCATATCAATCACCTCATCATAAAATATTACGTGTACTCAATCAAAATAACCCTATTATTTTCCAGATCAAGAATAATCCTAGATTTATGAATATGTTGAATAATGTGTCATGACCACGAAAGAGGGAATATTCAATATCATATTTTCATTTCCATAAATTGTATTCTAATATGTGGAGCTTTGACTTGTTGTGTCTACTGTTAGTCATGTGTCTGCAATGTTGGGTTTCAAATATATGATTAGGTTGAGACTTGAGCATGACTTGGATAAATAATCGAGCTTGATTCTAACACATATTGCATCTAGTCAGTATTTCACCTCTAATCATTAAGGGCACAAAGCACTTGCTAAACAAGCATGCTAGAACTGGGAGTCACAATTGGATTGGGTTTGCCATTTATGGTGGTGTGAACAATACCAATTTTCTCTAAAGTTTGTTTTCATGTTGAATTTCCAGGAAATCATTCTTGTTTCTCATGCTATAACGTTTTGTAAGTAGTGGGGGACAAACACTATCTCTATAGACTATAACCTTCTAAGAAGTTTCACGGTTGATTTCCTGCTTCATGACATGAAAATTATACCAATTAGTCTTTGCCATAGCTCATGATCACAAGTTCCATTGGTAGGAAATAAATTATGAGTCACGTAAAGGTGTTCAAATTGTTGATTTTGGAATCAAAACAAAGAATGAGAACAAATTTGATCATATACGGCTAAATATTGGGGTTATATGTCAAGATTGAAAACACATGCTTTTACTATTTTTTGAGTACTTTGTTAATTTATGTCTTATAGAAATAAAAATATATGTTGTATACATTTTGTTGGGATTCATGAAACTATTCAAGGCAATTTAAGTCAGGATTCACGGATCAAGATCCTGTTGAATTTCACCAAACCTAACAACGTTGTGGAACTACCTAAAAATGCAGGGTCAACATGGACTCAGAGGTAAGATAAAGTAAGAACCCTCACATGCACGAGAAATTCATTCCTATTTTTGAAAAATTAATGGTTTACCAACAACTATTTATTTCAATATTTTAAGACTATGTTTAGAGACAAATCATTCAAATTACGCCCCTTGCCCCTCGATCAATCCAAGCTTAGGGGACTATCATCACTAATAGGCGTAAAAGAGATCCCATGACTTACATAAGTGCTCACAGATGTGGGTCTGATGCTCTGCCCACCTGAGCGGACCTCCAGAGGGCATATATTGCTGGGAACAAACCATCTGAGAGGGCCTCATGACTAGGCAAAGGAAATGACGTAGAAGTAGATGAGAAGCACTACCAACATGGAGAATCCCTTTGATAGAATTCCTTCCCCAAAGCCCCCAAATTTTATGCCTAGAATTGCTACAATGGCTACCTGTAGCAAACGAAATTACATGCCAACATATAAGAAGTCAGTCTTTTCACAATGGGGGATGCTATCCAAAATGAAGCAAATCATATTTATGAGAGATTTTTTCCCCACATCAGATTTTTTTTTTGGAGTGAACACCGCCTAAAACAATTCACCCAAAACATCAAATCAAAAAACCAGAGCATCAATTCAGGAAAATAGAATAAGTACTCGTTATCCCACTAGGAAACTCACATCTAATAGTAATAGTAGTGTAATGCCTAACGCATATCACTGAGAGCATCAACTAAAAAATTGAAGAAGACATGGAAGTTATCCTATATGATTACGTAAACAAAAATTTTTAAAGACTCCATGAGAAAGTGAAAAGAGTTCAAAAATGACTTTAGTGAATTGCAACAACTGAATGGAAATGAAGGTACATTATATCTGGCAGAAATTGAGATGTTTGGCACAATCTGACATTTCAAATTTTATTCCTCCACTCAGGAGTTTTGAGGGCCTTTGAAGTGATCCAAAATTTTAGAGGCCGTAGGAGTTTGAGTGTGTCTGAAGTGATAGAAAATCTTAAAAATGCTTGAAACTACTTTGAACTTTACTTCATGTAGATTTTTCCCTTAACTAGATTCCAGTAAAATTAAGGTTTTCCAAGCCATTTCAAGGGTATAGTTCCAACACACCTTAAAGAGTTTTTAGTTTTTAGGGTCTCTAAAGTGATCCAAAATCTGTGGATTTTTTTGGTTCCAATTTTTTTTTCCAACCAACATTTTTTGCTTAACTGATTTTGTTGGCAGGCCTTTGTATCAAAAAAGATGAGGAAATAATAATCTACAACCTTGGGTCAACTCCGAATCTTTGTAAATATATAGCAAAAGAGTCTAGGTATGGGGAATAAAAGGAAGAATGGGAAAAACTCATATCAAATATATTCCTGCAATACAATCATCAAAACCAATATTGCTAAAGGAAAACGTCTATTACATTTCATTCTTAGGTTCACTATCCATCTATGCAAATCTGGCCAAAAAGAAGCAACATATACATGGGGATTAAAAAATTAAAGAAAAAATTTGTCCAATTTGGTCAATTAGAAGCATTAGCAGAAGATGGTATGTGGGTGTTAGAATATCTACAGACTAAAAGACTATGGTGCTTTATATGATTGAACAACAATGCCTTATTTTTGTAATATTCAACAGGAAAACAATTTCAGATGCACAAAAGGATGCATCATCAAGGGCCAATGAGAGAAGAAAAAATTTCTATTTGTTCATAACCAAGGGGAATTAGCCAATTAATGGCCCAAATAATGGAGGTGAGGATGAAAAAAAGGTCATAAAAGGCATAAAACATAGATTCCAAAAACCAATTAAATGATAAATTAGGTATGGCAAAAAATTATGGCATCCACATTCTTAGCATGTAATTTTGACTGAAAATGAGGGTGTATAGATGAGCCAAAATAGAGCTAGAAAGAAAAAATCAGAAATTTGCATACCCTTTTGAACATCTTCTCCAGTTTTGCGTCTGAGAGAATTTCCAGTTGAGAGGAGGTGGCGCCCCAGACGCTGTTGTTGCCACCACCTCCCCTTCTATCCCTCCACAAATCATATTTTGCTTTGACATCTCATCTGCTCTCTGAGGCTGCGATCAAGAAAATATTGGGTCAGATCCCTAAATCAGAGAGCATATATTTTTTTCCCCTTGGAAAAATCTTAATTTTATTCATAAGACAAAATTACATGTTGTAGATGCTTAAAAACATATGCATTTGGTCTTTTTTTCCACCTTTCGCCAACCTCCACTGTTGGGAGTGGCTGTTACAATGGATAACTGATTTTCATTTGTATTTATGGGAGAGTCTTTATCAGAATCAGATCCTCTAATCCATGAGTTTACTTGTTTTTAGATATTTCCATTCTTGTTAGTTGGGATTCTTGTTGCTGCAAATGGTTGTTGGGATCTTTCTCCTCCTTTAGTGTGCTGTTCTGGACCTCTTGAACATCCATTTCTACTTTATATTATGTTGTTTTTTCTTTTTCCGCTTCTTCATCCAAAGGGGTTGTATATTTCCATCCTTTTGGCCTTTTCTGTTGCTTCTTTTTCCATTTGGGGATTTTTTTTGCTTATGGACAGGCACTATGGAGGTGGCATGTTTGTAGGCATCCACGACATCAAAAAAGTTGTATTTTCGTAATCTAAAGGTTGAGTCCACTGTGTATTATTGAAATTCAATGTAATGTTATCTGGTAGTCCTTGGCAAAATTAAATATTCCCCTTGTAAGTTTGTCCCCGTCAATCTTTAGGAACTTTCCCAGGGAGTTCCCTATGGCTATTAAAACATTATGATGCTAGAAGTGTAATGGAAGGTTGTGCAACCTGACCCAAACTGGCATCTTTGATACCACCATTGTGTTGGCATCGAATTTTGGAAAACAAGGGGTCATCAAGAGTCCTCCATTGCCCCAGAACCATGGTCCCTTATTGAGGATATGTTCCCTTTCCTATATTGTTCTGAATATGACTATAAAAAACCCCTTGGGACATAAGTATATTTCACAATTTGGTGACCATGCAACATATATCCATTGGTGCAAAACATCATATTTAGGCCAAAAACCATTAAATCTACATATAATTGCTTTGGAATAGAGATCCGAGTACAAATCATTTACCTCAGGCATTGCCATGGTGAGAGCAGGATTCTTAGATTTTTATTCTACAAGGTAGGGCCCGAGTAGCTCGGGCAGTGTTGCTGGTTTGGTTTGCGCTTTTTCCTTACCTTTGATTGCATCCTTAAAAGAGCATGTGCTCTTTGAGCAGGTTCCATAACATCCACCCCACAAACGTAGGTTGATCATGATGGTCAAGTCTGTGGCAATGCCATAAACCTAAAGTGTGTGGTTATCCTGTAAACTGAGACCTGAGTAGATCATATTTTGCCTATATGCTAGTATACAAAGGTGATTCTGGATTTTATACCTTAAATCCTGATCCTCCTCCCTTTCTAGATCCTCCAACAAATATGTCTGTCGTCCAGTGTTTTAATGAAAATTTGTATCAAATTTGCCTTAGTAGAGTTCAGGTATGTCTAAGAAAGGGCTCGATCTTTTGCCCATGTGCCCGGATCTGATGGATCTAAGCATATCGATTCTCTTTCTGGTTCTTGCTGCACCAGATATGGGCTATCTGATGGATCTGTGCATATTAATTCTCTGTCTGGTTCTTGCTTTAGCATATTTGGACTCGTATGCCTGGCGTTGCCCTTTGTTAGATATCATCCTGCGGCTAGGAGACCTCCCGGGTGTGGCATTGCCCATCCCAATGTTGTATCTATGTGAATCTTATCATCATAGGGATCCTGTTCTTGGTTGAGTAGTAGGTTTGAGGGAATAGCACCCAGACAGATGCCCCATATCCTCTTTTGTGTTGTCGTGACCATCGAGAGGATTTCCCTTTGTCGTTTGTCTTAGAGTCAGCTAGTCGATAGAAAATAGAGGAAAAGAGTTTGCAGACAGTCGTATCTAGCCAGCGTATGAGCTAATCTACCATCTGGCTACCCATATCGAAGATCCCCTATCCTGATCTATAAGGAACGCCTCGTTTCAGGTAGGGAGAGGTCGTTTGTGGCCGTTGTGGAGGTCACTCTACCTCTGGGGGTTCATACCCTAGTTCACGGTGCCACCAAATGATTGCCTGCTTTTCTGCATCATCCTACATAACTTCTGGTATTCTGCATACTCCATTGGTGCTCAGATCGGTGGGTTGGAGAGCAGCGTCGGCGTTATCAACGTCTTTAGGTATCTTAGCATGTCTTTAATCTCCATGTTTTAGTGTCCGTCTCGCTGTCCATATTGAGAAAACCTAAGTGCAAAATCCATCACGTAATAACCCGTAGTTGCTTTGTAAGGCTTCTTCTAGAACAAAGAAAACCCAATACAGAAGGGCGACTAAAAAATCAGGGTGCTTTCTGTTCTTGGTCTCTTTTGGGGATTCAATGTGGTCTTTCAATCATTTCCAGAGAGAGGCCTAGAGGAGCAAGCCTATCCCATCTGCCAAGATAAACAGGACCGGACTTTGGCCATAGGCAAGGTTGCCAAGGGTTGTGGTGTCGAGATCGACCAGTGTGGTAGTGACCAACTCGGCTTCTGAAAGCTGACAAACCCTAGCATCACGCGCCATCTCCCCTCGTTCCCAACTACAATTGGATCTTACAAGCAAGGAGGAAAGAAAATCTTACAACCGAACTTACTTTCTATTGTTAACTAAAATTCAAAAATCCTCAAAGAGCATATATGTGTTGATGCAAGGAAAAGTTTGATAAAATGATAATTTGTGGGCAATAACAACATTACTCCAAAGAAAACAAGGAATACTATGTGATCATATGAAAGTGGAATGACCTTCCCTCCACGACATAAAATATCTCTTGAATTTCCATATTTAGCAATGGTAACCTGACATAACCCCCCAATAGTAATAACATCAACAATTCCCACAATTTCAGGGGAAATTACCTATGAGAAACATTCCATGTGGCTTCTATCCCCATATCTTCTGTTAGGCTCTTGTCCAACTTCAACATCCAGTTGCTTGAAGCAACTAACTAAGCCCTTTCCTAGAGTCACTTCTAGTTGCTATTACTACCATCGATGTTGATACCTCATCGTTCATTACTACCATCATCTAGACCTCTATTACGAGCTTGAAAAAATTAAAATGAAATAGTAAATTTAAAAAGCAAACATTAAAAATTAAAACAAATAATATGCATTTGGACCTCAAGGGCCTCCCCACCCGGTGTTTCCACTAAACTCTCATTCTCTACGTCTAGTCAGTTAGGGGTGTTATGACATGCTTCTCTTCATTCCCTACATCTGGCCAGTTAGGGGTGTTGTGGCATGATGTTCTTCGAAACATTAGAATTGGGTAGAGCCCTATAAAACATTAGAGCACGATTAAGGGACATAAAAAGTGAGTAATTATATTAATTCCTTGAAGGAGTTGCTCACAACTAAGTGTAAGAAGTTGAAGACCATACAGGGAGTGGAACAAGTAACAAAATTTCAATATCTAGATGTTTTTGGCTGCTTTAAGTTAGATAAAATGCCAGATGTTTGATATTTGCAGTCACTAGTGGTGTTGTAGGCATCTGAATGTGTGAATCTAAAGATCATTTAGGGTTTTGAGCAGAGGACACAACTTTTAGAGCTAGACGTTTCTTATTGATTTCAGTTAGAATAGTTTCCAAACTTTAAACATTTTAAGTATTTGATGAAGTTGCAGGGATGATATTGTACAAAATTGAAGAGAATAAAGGGTTTGGCACAACCGATACAACTTCAAGAACTGGGTGTTTCTTTCTGCTCTGGATGTTTCCTTCTTCTCTGAGTTAGAAGAGATGCCAAATGTTGGATATTTGCGGTAATCGGTGGTGTTGAAGGTCTCTGCACCACTGAAGCTAAAGAGATTTTGGGACAACACAAGTCCCTCTGAACCAAATGTTGAGGGTAGACAACGAGACTATGTTCCAGTCCAAAATCATATTATCAAACCAAAAATCTTGAATAATATTTATTTGGTACAGTTTAGTTGTGGGTCTGATGGCTTCTTTGGTTGTTGCATTTTCTGTTTTGATTTTGTTTTGTAGCACTTATGATAGGATTATAGGAAGATAAGGGGGAGTTTAGGAATGATTTTGGGGAAGAAGAAACCGGGGAGAGAAGGATGGTCTTGTTTGAAAGTGGGGAGAACTGAACTTGCAAGTAGTGCCATTGGAGAACTTGATGTTCAGGACGACGATGAGGATGGAAAGCTCGGGGAAGAAGAAGAAGATGAGGATGATGAGCTTGGGGATGAAGAAGAAGACGATGAAGGAGTTGATAATGCCAAGAAGAAGAAGAAGGAGGAATTTAGAATCATGTCGAGGACAATGAGTTGTCAAACACCGCATGATTCCAGTGATTAACAACGAATCCTTGTAGTAATTGTCTTTTTATGACGTCATCCAAATCTCTACAATGGAGGAAGACGAATCTATATAGTTGATGTTACTACTTGCTACAAGAGAAGCAAAGGTTATATAGTTCATTTTTGAACTAGGAGTGATTATCACGGTGAAAAAACAATTCAAAGTTTGAAGAGTTGAGGAAGGAAATGGCTGATTAGTATGCCTTCGGAGAATGAAAAGGTGGCTACAACTTTGGGAGTAATTTCAACACTTTTCTATTTGAAAAATACATTTTATATTTACAAAAAAATATTTTAAAAAATTATAAAAAGAAAAGATGGAAGGGCATATATTGGTGATCATATCCTCTTCCTAGAAGCAACAAGAGCTAAAATAAAGTCATAATACACAACTAGGTCCTATTATCACACAAACTCACACTTATAGAGACAAAGTTCAAAAATATCAAGTGGGGTTTGAGTGAAACTAAGAGGAGGCCATTGTCACCTCACCAACTCTCTTCTACACTTCAGGTTAGCTCTCCTCTAGTTCAAGGGGGGCTTCCCCAACTTAAGATTTCTAGGGTTTTAAGGCAATGAAGATCAAGATGATATGAAGAGTAAACCCCAAAAAATAGTTTTGAAAGAATTTAAAATATGAAAAGTCGTAGGAGGACCAAATACTAGTGTATTTTCATTGCACATATAGAATCAATTAGGTCTCTCTTGAAGAAGTTAAAAAATGGATATTGAGCTAAGGTTGTCCACTACTAACCTTAAGAAATCCTCCTATAGGTTGATAGCTAAGGTTGTCCACTACTAACCCTAGAAGATCCTCCTATGTCCTTTAACAAGGTTTTAAGACAATATCAAGGGGTTCTTCACTAGAAAATTTCCTAAGGTTTACAAGATAGGATCTAATCAATAAAAATACAATGAAAAGGAATCTTCACCACTTGAGAAGCACATTTCCACTTAATACATCCAATAAATGAGTTCACAAAGACTTAAAAAGACCACTTACTAGGTAAATCAATGTTCATGCATAAAACCCAGCCATGAATCATCCATCAAACTTGAGAAAGCATCCACAATTAGTCTCCTCAATAAAGGCACCTTAGTCTTCCATCCAAAGAACAAATCCAAAACAAAAGTACTCCAACAAATTTCAGAAATTTCAAACATGCTAAAGGATTTCTCCCCCAATCCAACCATGAGAAAATGAGCGGAAGCACATCTCTATTTGTAGAGGAGATGGTCAACTTCCTTTGCTTTAAAATACTAATTTCTCAGACTAAAACCCCTAGTCTAGCCTTTAGAGGGTCAATGGACCCTCTTCATCAATTAACTAATCTAAAATAAATAAAATGTGAGTTTTTCATGCCACATGTTCAATGATTTGCACCAAAAACCCCTCACGGAGAGGGACACTTTCACAACTGATGGAATCAAAGGGTTTCATTTGGTAGCATCTAGCCATCAAAGGGCCTTCAAGGTGGCAATGTATAGCCTCCAAAGTCCCTTCCAACTGTAGATGCCCTGCCCATTCTTCCCAATGTGTTGATATGTCCCCTTAGGACCTCTCCAAGTAGGCATATGGACATCAAGAATCTTCAAATAACCCAAACCTTCTCCATCTTAACTTCATGAACCATGTATGAAGGAACCAACCTTATATTTACTTAAATTTAAAATATTACATGGGTGAGTCCCATGATATCAGCTCCACAATCAAGAGATCCAAAGGTCAACCCTAACCTTCAATATAGGCCAGTCCAGTCAATTTTTTTAAGTGTACAATGACATTAAAGCCAGAACATGTTAGCAAGGTCAAAAATTTGTTTCAGGTTGACCCAATTCAATCCTACATTTTTTATGTGTGCACCAGGTACCTTGAACTACATTAAGATACTCTTAAATACCTCAAACGAGAGTATATTATGAAGCAATAGAGAATTATCGTGGATGGTGCTAATCTCCAGTGGTTTCACATTGTAGTTCCTATCTCATGTAAGCTATCCAATGGCCATGATTCTCAACCAGAGCGAGAAAAAGCCAGATAGGACAAATTACCCTCAGATTTATGTTCACTTCCTTCAATTAGCATTAATAGGCCATGCATCCGAGCCTGAGTCTAATGGGTTATCCAGACAGTGAAATATGGTTGTTTCAACCTTCAATTTTTTTTAGTTGGCAGGTCAAAATTAGAATGTGGGTATTTCTCATATTTAAGATTGCAAACACTAATTACATCATCCTTGAATTGACCTTATGTTGTAAGGAAAAACATTAATGTTGGTTGTAACACATCATCATCTAATGCTACAAGACCAGGGAATAACACTAGAAGATGATGTGTTACATCTAGAAAGCACCATAAGATGTAATATTACAACCCAGATAAGTCTCCAAAGGACCAATATCCAATATCCAATATACTGAATAGATATCCAATATGCTGAATATTTTGTAGTATGTATGGTCACCACAAGCTTTATAAAAAGGGCTTTGTGACAACAAAACCTTCCCTTGGTAGTTTTCACAGTATACCTAGATTCAGAATTGGTGATTGAGGGAAAGTAAGGTTGTGGGTATCCTTCTTTGAGGCATCGAGGCCTTTTTGCAGTCAAATATGGTATTCACTGAAGAGATTAGGTCAATTCGATAATGGTGAATTCCTTGGTCGTAGGGTCGTAGCCGCAAGTCCTAGGAACAACAAACATGGTACAACACTTAAGATAATAGGAATTTCAGTGAGGGTTTGTCTACTGTAAGTTCAGTACATGTTTGGCTCATTAGGGCATTCTTAATCTAACAAAAATATTTAGAAAGTCTGAATACCAGCTTTTAAATAAAACAATTATTTTGTAATTAATTGAAGATTGCTCATGGATTAGTACTCGTGATTTGGTTTCAGTACTATTGAATAACAATATTATAGTTGGAATTAATATGGTTGTGTGGCCTACTGTTAATTGGAAATCGACTCTAATTTATAGTAATTTGTGGAAGAATTTATAATTGTTGATACATCTTATATATCATTGAGAATACCTACTTTTATATTTGGTAGATGAATGTACCACTGTTATATTCATACGAAGAAACCCTAGCCAAGAATATAAAACCTAAGGGCTAAAAATACCCTTGGGATGTTACATCCACAGTTTGTTGCACCTGTTACATAATTAGATAACAAGAAAAAAAGATAATAGAGCATGTGTGCATGTTCTTACATAACACTTGACATGTTTGTAATTGCATAATATATGATTGTAGTACACCATCTTGCATAGTTTCCATTAGCTAGAACAATGAGAATTCTTTTGTCACATGAACATCAAGAAGATGTCTAGTCTAGAAATATAGAGGTATCTTGAGTGAATCCTTTAAGGCAAAGACAACTGTAATTTCCTCTTATAAAATATATATTATAGGCATACTTCATCAACATATCTATATCTGGAAAGGCTAGTTCCTACACCCTAAGCTATGGAGACAGAAGCAGAACAAAGGTCAAAATGGTAGTCGAGAAATCAGATGGGGCATTTAGTTCAGATGAATACCACTAGATCAAGGAAATTCAATATCCTAACCACTTCTTGATAGTGAGTATTATAGAAGGAGAGAAACCTACATACAACTCAACCCTAGCCACTTCAAGGCCTAGTCAAGCATAAGGACAAACTGAGCCTAAATCTAAGACTATGAACTTCTTATAATTGAATCATATTATCAAATAAAAAATTCTCATACAACAATGAGAACAAGGAAGCCACATAGCATATGTTAATGTAATAGAGAAATTTAATTGACTAGGAGAATTGCAACAACAAGAAGATAAAATTAGCATGCCAAAAGAAAAGAGAAGGGGGTAAAACTACTAATTTTATTGACATCAAATCCCAAGAAAAAATTACAAGTACAAAGGAGAATGAAGCCCCATGATCAAACCTATTCTCCATCTTTTAAGGCTAATTAAATAGATATGCTTTCCTTTTAAGTAATTCCATGTTACCACTCAAATTCTCACTACATTGAAAATTCTAAAGTTACCATAATCACAAGATCATAGAGGAAAATACTAGGCAAGCCACCTGCTTTGACCTTAGCAACATCACCTAGAAGTTGTCTCTATGCTCTTACATTTATGATTTAGAGTCTAGACTTCTAAACATGGTGAGAGTTTCAGCAATAATAAAGCCCCACTCTTCACCAATAATAGTCATGCATGCTTACTCTGATTGAACCTTGAACATATTTTCTTATGTAAGACAATAATCTGTGTAAGTGGGTAACACTATATGCAAGGAACACTTAAATGTAACTAGATAGATAAGATTAAGTTTGAAATAAACTACACATATCCACCTTGACCATTTCCCCTTGGATATGAGAGTTCATTTACCATAAATAATTTTCAACCAATCATCACCCTACAAGTATGATGTCATGTAACATCTATTTGATTTCTAACTTATTGTACATTTAGATTTTGCATCAATAAATGTAAATTCTAGGTTTATCACAAGAAAATTTGTTCACATGAGGAGGTTGGACTGGTACAATTGAGTATAGATTCTATAACTTTAAGATTAATGAAAGATGGTTAGAAGTATCCAGTTGTGTTTATGGGATTCTTAGTTTTTCCAAGTTGTGTCAGTGGCTAAAGAGGCAGCCAAGTATGCAACATTGTAGCAAGATTTTTCCCAATAGCCACAAGATGCATAACATTATTAACACTCATTCATGCATGCATTTTGAATCAACTAAGACTTTTACTTTTGAGGCTCCTAACCAAAATGCCTATTGGCAAGGGCATTCTTAGGTGTTTGTGTTCACTCTTAATGTGCTTTGGTTTCATATATTAATTTTATTCTTTCTTACCACAAAACAAATTGTCTCTTTTACTACTACAATAATTTTTTGTGTTTGTTCCATATCAATTTGTTTCCATGACACTTGATTAGTTTATAGGCCTTTTTACTATCTATGAACATGTTTGAATCAATTCCCATAGAAGTCAAACAACCAAAAATATCTTGCAGTAGATGATAAATTTGGGGAAAATAGTTGTCACACCTTGTTAAGTTCCACCTGCACTTTTTTCTAGATTTTCCCTCACATTCACTAGAATTAACTCTGAGAACATCACAGAGTTGTACTTTGTCTGCCACTATAAACTCGCGCAAGTGAATTCAAAAAAGTAAAAATAAAAATTACATTCTAGAAACATAGTTGGTAGAATATTTCCCAATTAAAAGCTTTGAGGTGATGACTATTCGAACTATAATCCTCAGATGATGCATCTTAATCCCTTTTCTCATGGAAACCTAATCCCTCAATTAAGGAGTCTCATCCTCCTCTTTTGGATCTAAAAATTCTTCCTCTTAGCCTATAAAATGACTAGAGGGTAGAGGGGTTGAGGAGGTCAGAACTTAGAGAAGATAAAATTATGTTGTTAGTTTGAGATTGATGTGCTTTATCATTCCAAGGATCATATCAGAGGCAATGGTCAAAAACCTATAGGGAACATTAAAGGATTGCAATGAAAATATGTATCAGAAAACATCTTTGAGGTAGGCATTCCCATACTCAGAGTAAAGCGAACTCAATGAACAAGCATGGAAAAACCAAAATCATATAGATAGTAGACACAACATGGGTGCAACCATCTGTCATAAATAGGTCTACATAATCATGAATATAAAATCTCCTCGCAACCTGGATTGATGAAACTAGATCCAAGGTCTTTTTGTCCATCTCTCGATCCACGGTATGAATCTAACCATGTGAGTGAATGTTTCAAAGTTGAACATGGTAGAAACCACTTGATTACCAGTCAATGAGGTGAACCGTTAACAAGCGCGAGAGAAACCACCAATAATAACAATGGTTCTCAAGTTACTTCCAGTACAATCCATGAAGTGCGAATAGGTGATCTGAAGTCAAAAGGCCAATGATGAGAACCTATCGTCGAAGGCGAGAAACTTGTCATTAAGGCATGCAGGTGTCAAGGTACCGAAGGTTTCTAGATCAACTTCCTAGATACTGAGCTAAAGTCAATAGGAAGTGACCCGTCGTAGGAAAGCCTATTACGGGAAACATAATGTCAAGTTTTGAAAATAGTTTGCAAGGGCTGACTCAAGGATGGCCGACGCAATTGAAGGCTAGAATTTACAAAGGGATTTTGAATTCAGGTTGAACTTATCTTGAACACCCCTGAATGTTCCTTATATGGAAGTGGTACCTACCCTGCCACATGTTAATTATGTGGCAACCTATCCCATATTTTTAGTTATCGATGCAAGCGAGCCTCTCACCATCTTCTTGAATTCTTTTTACTTAGATACGGTAGCTGACATGGTTAAAACATCAATGGGGTCATTTGAATACGATTTTCTTATCCCTATTGATCCCATTGACATGTGTTCCTTCCAGGGAACTGTTCTTCCATCTAATGAAGACCTTTGGAAGCCATGATAAAGGGGTATCCCTTGACATGTGTTTCTTCCATTTGGAAGCCATGAATAGGTCTCATGAGGATGATTCTTTTCCTATGACAACCTCGTTAAAAAATGAAATAGGTCACATGAGGATGATTCTTTTCTTATGTCAACCTCTTTAAAAAATTAAATAGGTCTCATGAGGATGGTTCTTTTCGTATGTCAAACTCATTAATAAATGAAATAGGTCTCTTGAGGATTGTTCTTTTACTATGTCAACCTCATTAAAAAATGAAACATATCCCTTTGAGGATAGTTCTTTTACTATGTCAACCTCGTGAAAAAATGAAACAGGTCCTTACGAGGATTGTTCTTTTACTGTGTCAACCTCATTAAAAAATGAGACAGATCCCTTTTAGGATAGTTCTTTTACTGTGTCAACCTCGTTAAAAAATGAAACAACTCTTTTTGAGGATAGTTCTTTTATTGTGTAAACCTCGTTAAAAAATGAAAAAATTTTTCATGAGCATAGTTCTTTTCCTGTGTCAAGCTCGTTAAAAAATGAAACAAATCCTCCCCAATTTGAGTAGAGTCTTTAACTAGATCTCATAAATGTTAAGTCGAGTCTTTCTGATCTTGTAGACAAGCCTTCAGTTCATCCACTTATTAGTAACTTGTAGTCTACTCAAGTGAATGAAATGAAGTTTGGGGGGAATGTGCCCTTGCAAAAATTATGCTGGGGGCATGAAAACTTATTCAAGAATAATTTTTTTCTGTTTCGAGCTTGTGTAAAAATGAAACTACCCTCAAGCATAAATTTGCTTTGTTTCAAGCTTGTATAAAAATGAAACCTACCTCAAGTCTATTTTGGTTATTATTTTCAAGACTCGTTAAACTCATGAAAATCCCAGGGTTCTTTTGCTAACTTTTCATGATCGTAAAACGTACATGAAAATTCCGAGTTCTTTCCGTATTTTCCTGCTCGTTAATTAAATTGAAAGTTGGTAAGATGAGTATATTTTTATCACTTTTTCGAACTCGTTAAAACTTACGATAAAGTGAAACCCGTGGAGTCCTCTTTTAAGCCCTTTTCAAACTCTTAAAACATGAGAAGATCACTGAGCACTTTCTTGTTCGAACTCGTAAAATTAAATGAAAACCATCCACTCAGTATAAGTTTACCCCTTTTACGGACTGAGTTAGGACTATTTGTGAAAAAGGTATATGTTGACCAAACATGGTCAATAGAGTTCTCTCTTGTATTATTTTATCCTTTTTTTGGACTCGAGAGACTAAAACTTATGAAAAAGAACGTGATGGAGTCTACTTATATTTTTCTTTTGACTCTCTAAAATAGAAAAACGTCAAGCTTTACTTTCTTCGGGCTCGTTAAAATTTTAAAGTAAAAGAACTGAATGAATTTCCTTTTTCTGTACTTTTCAAAATATTTAGAATAAAATGACACCGAATTACTCCTTTACTAGACTCATAAAAA
This sequence comes from Pinus taeda, assembly GCA_000404065.3. NCBI lineage: Eukaryota > Viridiplantae > Streptophyta > Pinopsida > Pinales > Pinaceae > Pinus > Pinus taeda. The sequence continues at coordinate 51,888 of APFE030900938.1, read as the reverse complement.
ATAAACAGTATAGGAGCCGTTAAGCATAATGGAACTGAACCATTCCTTCTTAGGGTTCATTAAAAATACTTCGATGGAATCATTCGAAGGATGAGCTTACAATCCAAGCATATGTTATCCTCCTCAAGCTTGTAAAAAATAAAGAGGTACTTGCCAGTAATGGTGGGGGGGAATTGGGAAAAGGTGTCAATTTTACATTATCATTTCTAAAGGTAGCAAGTCGCTCTTGAACGAAACTCTGTCACACTCAAGTATGGGTTGGGAAATCCATTTGTCTTACAATTAATCGAATCCCATTTGAAATTCTTCATGGTTTTTGGTATTATTGTTAAGTCAAATGTTTCCAAGTCAATTGTCATGTCGTTATGTGTTTAAGAGAAGTTCAAACTCAGTTCAAAATCCCTTTGCAAATTCTAGGCTTCAATCGTGTCGACCATCCTTAATTCAGTCCTTGAAAACTATTTTCAAAACTTGACATTATGTTTTGTGTCATGGGATTTCCTACGATGGGTCACTTCCTATCGACTTCAACTCATTATCTAGGAAGTTGATCTAGAAACCTTCGGTACCTTGAGACTTTCATGCTTTAATGGCAGGTTTCTCACCTTCGACGATAGGTTCTCATTATTGGAATTCGATCAAATGATTCTATGAATTTTCGACTTCAGATCACCTATTCACACTTCATAGATTGTACTGGAAGTACCTTGAGAACCATTGTCATTATTGGTGGTTTCTCTCGCGCTTGTTAACAATTCACATCATTAACCAATAATCAAGTGGTTTCTGCCATGTACGACTTCAAAACATTCACTCGCTTGGTTAGATTCGCATTGTGGATCCAGAGATGAAGATCAATACCCTGGATCTAGTTTCACCAATCCAGGTTGCGAGGAGATTTTATATTCATGATTATGTAGACCTCTTTATGACAGATGGTTGCCCCCATGCTGTGTCTACTATCTATATGATTTTGGTTTTTCCATGCTTGTCCATTGAGTTCGCTTTACTCTAAGTATGGGAATGCCTACCTCAAATATGATTTTTGATACATATTTGCATTGTAATCCTTGAATGTTCCCTGTAGGTTTCCGACCATTTCCTCTGATCCGATCCTTGGAATGATAAAGCGCTTCAATATTTTAAACTTTTTTTACAGACTTCACACTTTAAGGGGCAATCTGTTACATGTCAATATGTCGCCATGACACTTGATCAATTGATGGGCCTTTTTACTGTCAGTGAAAATGTTTGAATCAACTCCCTAAGAAGTCAAAAAATCCAAAATATAGATGAGAAATTTGGGGAAAATAGATGTCACACCTTGTTAAGTTCCACTTGTGATGATTTTTCTAGATTTTCCTGTGCATTCACTGGAATTAACTCTGAGAACAGTGTAGAGTTGCACTTTGTCTGCCACTATGAACCCGCGTAGGTGAATTCAACAAAGTAAAAATAAAAAATACATTCTAGAAACACAATTGGTCGAATATTTCCCAACTAAAAGCTTCTAGGTGATGACTATTTGAACTATAACCCTCAAATGATGCATCTTAATCCCTTTTCTCATGGAAACCTAATCCCTCAATTAAGGAGTCTCATCCTCCTCTTTTGGATCTGAAACTTCTTCCTCTTAGCCTATAAAATGACTAGAGGGTAAGGGGTTGAGGAGGTTAGAACTTAGAGAAGATAAACTTATGTTGTTATTTTGAGATTAGAAAGCATGTCATCTAAGGAGGAGCTTAAAGGAATCTGGGAGGAACCTCACGGCATCAAGGCGAAGGTTGTAAGGCTCCTCTTAATCTTTGATTAATACAAATGAACACTTTCTCCCATTGATTTGTCTTATTGGAATGATGAATGGTATATAATTGTTTATAATGTTTATTAAGGAAAATTCAATACTTAATTTCCTTGATCATTAGGTTAAGTTGTTTGGATTATTATATCGCATGTGATTTTGATCCTTATATGGTCAATGTTTGCAGGTCTTATGAAGCATTGAGGAGTTGCATCGAATCAAAATAAGGGATCTTCATCGATCATTTCATGAAATAGGTAAGAGGCTCATCCATTAGCTTTAATTCTTATAATTCGAACAAGTTCAACTTAGGGAAAGGGTCAGTTCATTTGTCTTGCTTGTTTCTATTTTATGTCAAGGATCTAAGAAGATCACTCTTGTCCACAAGAGGGATTTGTCTGGTGTAACATTGTTCTATTTATTTTATGTATTTTATGTTGGCTATCTTAAACTAATGACATATACAATCATCAAATATTGTACCCTCGCCCTCGTAATCAAAATCAGGGAAACAAAGACATGACTTAAAAGTTAGGTGACATGGACAAGATTCCACATTATAATGTATCCTGTGGAAAGATACCAAGAACTTACATTAGGAAAACCTAACCACCAACAACACAATATATTTATGGAAAAAATCGCACCAGAGAAGATGGGTCTATGTGGAGTTAATGCAGTCAATTTCAGGTGAAGGAAGAGGTCTAATCTAGCTCAACACCATAAATTGAAGACCATGAAAGCTCACTGGAAGAAAGGACCACTGTCAGACGTGCAAAGCTCATCTTGGGTTTAATTATTCATATGAACAAAAAATATTGATTTGTAAGATGCTAAGAATGTAATCCTAGAGAATTTTTCACCCCAAGAAATTTTTTGTCCAATTTTAAAACATCTATGTCCAAATTATAGAGTGAATCTATTATTAGCTGGATCATTTACTGCACAATGATCATATACTGTAACTGTTAGATGCATGTTGGAGCAGATTATTTTGCATAAAACAGAGAGGTAGAAGCAATTTAATTATTGTTCTTAATTATTTTAAGTTGTTGTTCATTCGATTCTTTGTTTATTTTTAATTTCTCCTGAACATCTCGGTTGAATCCAACAAGGGTGTGCTTTGAAAGAAATGCCATATTGCAACAATTCAAGAGTGATTTAGCCGCTGTGTTTTTTAGAATTCTTTTTTTCTAGAGAAGTCCAAACAAAATCCAGAGACATGAAAATCAAACCTTGAAAACACCCAAACAACCAAAAATAAATGAATTGCATACCAAGAAAACATAACAGTTAACGAAATGTATGTGTTTTTATCATAGAAACAGGGGTATTTCCAACATGTTTTGATTCGCAAATCATATAGAGGTGTGGATAGAAGAAGTATCCAAACTTTTATTAACATGTTTAATTGTAGAAGTATAAATCTTATTACTAGACATGGAATTGAATACCTAAATTTCATAACGATAACTCTTGAGAAACAATTATCTATCCATATCTGCACAATGATGTTTCTCATATTGAGAAGATTGGCTAACGTGCAGATTTCCTTCAAATAAAAACTCTAAGAATGCACGTGATTCATCAAACAATTGATCATGCAAGGAAGGAAGTATTGAATCTATGAAATGAGTGGTCATATAGTAGTTTGTAAAGGACAAAGATCCGGTGTAATATCGATTCCCAGAAACCATCATATTCGTTTCCATTAATCTCAGCAAGCTATTTTGAAAAAGCAAATAAACAAGGGCACAAAGGGATGTTTCTCCCCAAAATTGGTCAATTACAAAGGAGGGTCATCAACAATAAAAGACGTTAAGGTCAGTAGGTAACTACTTCATTTATTTTGGGGCATATTGCATTGATTTGGTTCTCCCTGAATAGTAAAGATCGAAAGCTTGATTCACTACCACATTTATTAAGATTCATTTTTGAATAGAAATAAAGAGAAATCATTACAATTTCATATACCCTAATAAATAGAATTACATTTTCATTGTTGAGGATTTAGACGAGTGTACATACATGGTTGAAATTTAAGGTAACTTGAGCGATGTACTAGGACAGACCAAAAGTAAAAGAAATTGAGGAACCAGAGCCATGGAAGAAGAAAAAATCCCCCATAGAAGAAATTGTGACCCTTCTTCACACAGTCATCCAGCTAGGTGACTCTAAGGGTGCCATCAACAGTCGACCACTATATAATGACCATGTAATGACTCTACTTTCCAAGTGATTCATCATACATGCTTTCCATTTGATGTCAGGGTCGAGCTGAGCTTGTGCTAGTTGGGTTAAGCCTGGAAGACCTCCTGACCATCATTGCTACTGAATATCTGGCCAAATACCCAAAGTAGGTCCACCTGCAAAGAGCTTAATATAATGAATCTCTTTCAATGAACTTCGAAACATGGACATGAAAGCACAATGATACAACTGAAAATGGAGTAGTTTACGAGTCAGTTTTTGATTTCTTATTGGTGGGAATCATAGGGCGGGACATGGTGATGAAAATGAATATGATTGGGATTACATGGGATAAAATTTGAGTAAAGGGTACAATGATATCCGATTCGATGTATAGTACCTACTCAAATATATGAGGTATATATTAAAATATTCAAATTAAGAAGATGACACATTAAATCGTGCAATTAAATTATGAAACACCATGGAACAACTTACTTTAGAACTTATTGCCAAAGCATCTAAGAGCTGGAATAGAGTTCTTAAGTTACCACGATAAAAATAATACACATTGGAGATATTATATACACATGGATCATATATATAAACTAAATGTGGTAGTTAAAGCAATATTTTATTACACCTAGCGTGTTAGATGGCCAAGGCAAGGTGTCATCAAACCAATGATACTTCCATGAATTACATATAGATTCATATATATTAGTTGTAAAATGATCAATGCAACAAGAATCACAAGGGTTGAAATGACAATCAAAATTTAAAACTATCCTCTAAAAACTCATATAAAAAGTGGGGTAGCAGGTCCTATGACATCCAACCTACAATTTGTAATGGGAAATGCTCAAAACATTCTCTAAAGAAATATTTCCCATTGAGGGGGTCAAGAAGAGGTATGAAATCCCACCAATTTGATAGTTGAAGAAGTTTGAATCTTGTTTTGTCAATTTTGGCCCTAAGTAGGTAAGGCAACATGGAAGCAGGTGACACCCTTGGAAGAGTTCAAAAGGGGAAAGCCACATAGGTCTTTATATAAAGATATAAATCCAATGACCTCCCTCATAAAAAATTCTAGACATGTATTGAAAGAATGTAGACAATGACCCATCAAAATATTGATAAAGAAAATAGAACATCCCTTTAATCCCATAATAAATGGGGCATCTACAGATAAGGTGATCCTCTAGGTGTATTTCATGGATATGGCAAAGCTAGCTAATGTTATTAAGAAGCAAAGTATCACAATGATTAGTTTCAACTTGACACTAATGTAAACCCACTTTGAACCCACCAAGGAGGATATGAAGGGAAACATCTAGTGCTCTTGTGTGTATGTGGGTTAAACAACAAGACTCCCTCTAATTTGCATGAAGTGTTCTTAGTACAAGTCCATATTAGAGTTGAGGCCATGAAAATATGAACTCCAAGTACATTGAATTTATTGTCTATAAATAACCTCTTTGAAAACCTAACACAAAGATATAATGATCTCATTTACATTAGAGGTGTATGTCACTTGAATTGTATTACAACTTTAATCGATCCCCCACAAAAATGTGTCATGCTCCCTTGCGCTGATGCATCAACCATAATGGAGAACAAAATTGCAAGTAAAAGGAATTTAAATAGTATGTAACTTTAATAGTGCCCAGCATTCACCCCCTGAATCACCAATCATGGAAAATGTGAAGCTATTTCAAGCATTGATGTGGATAATATCATTTTTTTTTCTCTTATGTATAGTATTCTACTTTGACACAATTGAGTTTTTTTAGCAAACAAAATATTTGAATCTATGGTTAACTCCTTATGCATTAGAACTAGAGAGGCCTTGTCATTATGAGTGATCTATACATTGCCAACTCCCTGTGTGGGAGAGTATTACAACCTCCATCTCAACATGAAGTGTAGATATTGTGAGAAATTTTGATTGAGGTTTTGAAAATTATCCAATTGTTATACATTTAGTATACATGGTAATAAGGGTATTACCCACAAATGCATACCCTCAAGATCAATACCTAGTTCTCTAAAAACCAAAGGGTGCCAATATTCTTAACTAGACGTGAAGGATTCTACTAGGAGATTAGTTTATTGGTTTGAGGTGTTATTTTTAGCCTTGGATGCTAAGTAGTTAAGGGATTTGGGAGTTAAGGGTTAAGGACCAACGGATTGGGGGCTAGGGAATTTAGGGGATTAAGGGTTTAAGGGTTATGGGATTTAGGTGTTAGGGGTTAAGGTTTAAGGGTCATGGGTTAAGAGGATAAACAGTAAAGCCTTAGGTGGTTCATGGATTCTAGGTTAGGAGTTAGTGACTTAAGTTTTAATGGGTAAAGGGGTTGATGAGTTGTGTGTTATGAGTGTAGGGGTTAAGGGATTATGGCTTGGGGGTTAAGAGGATAGGGAATTTAGTATAAAGTTCTTATTTAATTTTTCATAGAGACGATATGTTTTGGAGTTATTTGAGTCCCCCGAGAAGATACACTTTCAACTCCTTGCACCAAGTTTGTTTATCCTTTCCTTATGAATCAAGGTATAGAAGGTGGAACCAAGGATCATGAGATACCTCACTGAGGGAATGTGGCCATACCAAATTTCATAAGGAGTCTTATTTTTTAGAGCATGATATGGGAACTGCACATAGAATTTCATCAACTCAGAACATCAACTTTACATTTTTGAAAAACAGCATTGAACAAACCATATTTAAGATTGTCAGGTTCATTCTTTCAACTACACCATTCTATAGAGGATTATAAGGCATAGTGGTTTGATGTTTAATCCCATGCTAGCGAAGATATTTTTAAAATTCATTTGAAGTCTACTCTTTTCCATTATCAATACAAATAGAGCCAATATGATATTATGTATCATTTTCAATCCATGCATGAATTTTTTTTAATGTTTCAAAAGATTCATATTTATTCTTCAATAGATATACCCAACATCAATAAAATTCATCAATAAAAGTCATTATATATTTATTTCCATTTGCAGAAGGAGCAGGCCTAGGGCCACACAAGTCAGAATGAATCAATTCAATCTTTCTATGTGCTCCGGGAACATAATCATGAAATGGTTGTTTGTTATATTTTTCTAAGATATAAGCATCACATTGCTTCAGTTTCCTTGGAATAGTTGGAAAACTAGTAACAATACTATTTCTATTCAATAAATGTATATTTTCATAGTGAGAGTTGTATCCATAGTTCTCTGCATGAGCAGATATTCCTTGCAGCTTCAAGAGTCTTCCTTCTTCTATTCCTGTCATGACAAGTGAGTTGTATGATGGTTTTCTCACTTCAAATTTGCCATCAAACATGTGAATGGAGTGTCCTTTCTGACGAATATGAACCAAGGACAACAAGTTTCTTTGTAGCTATTGGAGGTAGAGAACATCATGCAAAAGAAATTCAGGGAGTCCAGGCAGTTTGAGCCTGATGGTACCAATTTCTGATGGCTTTAGTTTTGAATTTTTCACAAAGTAGACTGCTCCATCTACATTGTCACTAAAATATTCAAAGAAATCTTTGTGAAAGGTTATGTGACAGGTTCCACATGTATCAAGCAACCATGTCTATTTCCACAAAGAAAATGAATTATTAAACATGTCTTCAATTACTCCAACATTGTAATGTTCCACAATATAATGAGCATATTCAGGTGCTTCACCTTTCCCTAAATCTAGTGTTTTACCTTTCTCTTCATTTCCTTCTTGCTTGATTCTATCCCAAGAGATATTGCATGTGGATGCATCATGCCCATTTCTATTGTAGCGTATACAATGAAGATCAAGTCTTCCTCCTTGGTAATGTTTGTCCCCCTTGCCTCTATTATTCTTCTTTCCATGTCCTCTTTTTCCACCCCTTCCTCTAGAAGAATCTTGCGTCTAATTCTTCTCTTTTTGTGAAAGGCACACAACTTCTTCAGAAGACTGAGAAATTATCTTCCTCTTCTCAAAATCTTTCTCTCTTTCTACAAAATTCTTCACAAGAGTGTCGAAAATAATCTCTTTAAGTTGTCCACTAACTTGTAATGATTTAAGATAGTGAGAATATGTAGAATATATCGCCTTCAAAAAGTTGTAACACCCTCCTCCCACATCTACCCAAGCAATTGGCCAACTTGGGTAAAAATGCAATGAGAGGCCTAATGGCAGAAGTGTCCTCAGACACATAATTTTATTAATCAGAAAAAACAATTACATAATATGATTTTGCAAGAGTTTACACCCGAACAACACAAACACTCTTGCAATGAGCTATTTATAAGCTCCATGTCCTAACTACCTCTAAATATGGATCACTTATTAAATAACAAGTGTCCATTTACAATAAATGCTATTCAAACCAACTAGCTAATAATCTCCTAAAATAGAGGCCTAAGATAAGACACAATTTGAAGAGTCCATATCTAGTTACAGTAATATGCTATTCTAAAAATATCCATTAAATAATTAAACATTCTAGAATAATAATTATTAATTTAATATCTTAAATTAATAATTATTTTATTCTAATTTTATAACCTATGATAAAATTGTATTTTTGGATCATCTAACATTCCCCCCTATGATCCAAAGATACATTACAACAGATACCAAGTTCATCCCTGAACTTAGTAAATTTTATTCTGCCAAGCGGCTTTGTGAAAATGCCAGAGATCTGATCTTCGGAAGGACAATAAACTGGCTTGAGGACATCTTTGGCAATGAGAGATCTGATATGATGATACTTGGTGTCCACATGCTTTGTCTTTGAATGAAAAACTGGTTCCTTGGCAAGTTTGATGGATGACTGGCTATCAATGAATAATGATGTAGCTTATGCCTGAGAAATGCCCAAGTCCTGCAAAATTCTGCGCAACCAAACAATTTCACATGTTGCTTCCCATGCTGAAATGTACTCTGCTTCTGCTGAAGAAGTGGCCATTGTAGCTTGTTTCTTACAACTCCAAGATACTACTACTGACCCCATATTCATTAAATAACCTGATGTTGATGCTCGATCATCAATACTCCCAGCAAAGTCGGCATCGGAATATCCACCAAGTACAAATTTTTTAGTCTTTGTGTAAAGGAGACCAAAATCTTTTGTTCCATGGATATATCGAAGAACTCTTTTGGCTGCATTCTAGTGGCTATCTCGTGGTTCCTTCATAAAACGTGAAAGAATACTGACTGCATAAGATAGATCAGGACGAGTATTTGTCAAATAAATCAAGCTGCCAATCAACTATCTGTAAGTTGTACTGTCCACCTTTCCCCCCCTTCAAATTTTGAAAGTTTCAAGTTTTGCTCCATGGGGGTGAGAACGGGCTTGCAATCCTGCATGCCAAATCGCTGAGAACCTCTGCTGCATACTTACTCTCAGAAATGAAAATATGATGTGGACATTGGAAGACTTCAACTCCAAGATAGTAGTGAAGTAATCCCAAATCTGTCATCTTAAAACCGGCGTTTAACTCCTTTTTCACCTGTGCAATATGATCATCATGATTGCCAGTGATTATCAAATCATCTACATACATAACAAGAATGACCAGATATTTTCCCTGTTGTCGCACATACAAAGTATCATCAGATTCACTTCGTTGAAAACCAACTTTCTAAAGGTATTCATCCATCTTTGCGTACTAAGCGCGAGGAGCTTGTTTTAATCCATATAAAGCCTTGATCAATTTGCAGACTTTATGTTCTTGTCCTTCAACTTCAAAACCGAGCGGTTGGGTCATATACACTTCCTCCTGTAAATCCCCATTGGGAAAAGCACTTTTCACATCCATTTGATGAAATTTCCATCCTTTTTGAGTGGCCAATGCAAGTGTTAATCGGATGGTGTTCCATTTTGCTGTAGGAGCAAAAGTTTCTTCATAATCAATGCCTTCCTACTGTGCAAAACCTTTTGCGACAAGTCGCGCTTTATACTTTTCAAGTTCTCCCTTTTGATTATACTTAATTCTGTAAACCCATTTGCATCTTATGGGTTTAACATTTGCTGGACAATCAACAAGTTTCCAAGTGTTGTTATCAATTACTGCCTGATATTCTTCAATCATAGCTTTTTGCCATTCTTTATGTTTTACTGCTTCTTTGTATGTGGAAGGTTCAGTAAAATCATTTGCTATTAAGGCAAAATTGCCTTCACTTCTGTGTGCCCTTCTGGTGCCTGTTTTATTTTTCTCATCAGGGTTTACATCTTTCAAAAGTTGAACTGCCCATTTTGGTAGTTGGTGCTCACTTGTTTGTGCTTCTGTAAAGTCTCCATCATTGTAAAGAGGATTAATATAAATTGATGTCCGTCATTCAAGTGAAGAGTGTGGAGAATCACTGTCAGAAGAACTATTGCTGCTTGGAGATGCGAATGAACTGCTAGAAGACCCAGATGATTTTGTTGATGTAGATGGACTGGGTGACTCATCTTTAGAGGAAGGAAAATCAAGTTCATACCAATTTGGTGAAGTTGGTTGACTTTGCATTTTTCCATTTCTTTTACTTCCTTTAGTTTCTAACTTGTGAAGAAGATTTTCAATTTCTTCAGCACTCTTACTCTTAGTTTCATCAAAAATGACATCCCTGCTCACAATGAATTTTCCATTGGTCAAAATACGATACCCTTTCTTCTCATCAGAATAGCCAATCATTGTGCATTTTAAACTTCCTGAGTCAAGCTTAGTTCGTTTTTCTTTCGGAACTAAGGCATAACACACTGACCCAAAAACTCTAAGATGTTTAACTCAAGGTTTGAAACCAAACCAAGCTTCATAAGGTGTGATTCCGTCTAAAGAAGCAGTTGGAGATCTGTTTCTTAAGCAGACAGCTGTATGAATTGCTTTCGCCCAATATGTTGGACTTAACCTCTTGAAAGTTAACATGGATCTCGCCATTCCTAACAAAGTACGATTCATTCTTTCCACTACTCCATTTTGCTGTGGAGTGTAAACATTAGTAAGATGTCATCTTATTTCATTTTCACTGCAATAAGTTTTGAATTCATTTGAAGTGAATTCTCCCCCATTATCTGTCCTGAGAGTACCTATCTTTTCTTTGACTTCATTTTCAACAAGTTGGCGAAAAATTTTAAACTTATCAAATGCTTCTGACTTGTTCTTCAAAAAGTAAACCCAAGTCATTCTGCTGAAATCATTAATGAATAGTAAGAAATATTTTCATCCACCAAAGGAAGTTTGTAGTGGTCCACAAACATCACTGTGAACTAGTTGTAGCCGCCTGTTTGCACGTCATGAACTTGTTGGAAAACTTTCTCGATTTTGTTTGCCATAAATGCAAGCTTCACATTTTTCATTTTCCCTTTTGAAAGTGGGAAGTCCTTTAACCATTCCTTGTTTCTGCAATTGAGAAAGACTCTCAAAATTCAAATGTCCATATCTTACATGCCATAGTCTTATAGGTGAAATACCTGTAGTCACTGCCCTTGCAAAATCAGAATGCCTTGGAATAACTGTCCCTTTCATCCGTAACAGTTTTCCATCTTCATAACCTGTCATGACTATTTTCAAGTTCTGTTTGGCTGAATTAATCTTGACTAAACCATCTTCCATAATCACTTGATGTCCGGCTTGTCAAATCATGACTAAAGAGAGCAATTTTTTCTTAAAACTGGGTACATACCATACATTGGAAATCATTTTTTCTCCAATTCCAGGGAGAAAAAATTTACTACTCCTTTTCCATAAGGAGTATTTTTTGTACCATCAGCAAGAAAAATGGAATTAAGTTGGCAATCTTGAAAATTCCAGAAAAATCACGTCGACAAGTCATGTGCTGAGTGGCCCTGGAATCGAAGATCCAGGAATCTTCATAGTCACTTCTAAGATGGGATGAAAGTTGGGATGCTGGCAAGGAAGTAAAAACATATTCTGAGTTATCTTCATCTTGATCATTGGAAAATTGCGCTGAATGCTACTGAAACTTGGGAATTTTATTAAGTGAAGTTCGACAATCTTCAACATAATGGTCAACTTTGTTACATCTTCAACACACAATTTGACTTAAGTCTCTTCCTCTTCCTGAAGATTGTCCTCTGCCTCTGCTTTGACTTCTATTTTGAGATTATCCTCTACCTTGATTATTATATCCTTGTCCTTGAAAATTGCCTCTTGGTTGTTTCCTCTACCTTGAAAAGTATTCCTTCCTCCTCTGTTAAAATTGTTTCCTCTGCTTTGGCTTCGTCCTCGACTTTGTACATTATGTGATGCTTGATTCTGGTTCCCTCTGCCTCTGCCTTGAGAACTATCTGCTGATGATTTACTAGTGCTGGCCTCTATGAGAAAAACATCTTCACCAACTTTCTTCTTCTTCCCAAAAGTTTTATCATGTTGAGTTAACATTTCACAGAGTTCATCAAACTTTAGTTTCTCTAGTTTCCCAGTTGCTTGTAGAGTCTCCATAAAATGCGTGTAGGAAGAAGGAAGTCCAGCAATTACAATTGTGACCATAAAGCTATCATCAATTGCGGGAAAACCAGCATTAATAATTTCTTGCCTAATATTCTTAAGTCTTGAGATATATTCAAGAACATCACCACCTTCAGTTAATTTTTGTTGCAACAATTTTAATTGCAGATCGACTTTCTTTGATTCAGGTTGAGTATCAAAGAGGTCTTTAAAAGTTTTCAAAGCAGACCATGTATATGTAGCATTTTCTATATGGACATACATTTCATCATTCATAGAAGATTTAATAAGAGCTAAGGCTTTAGCATTCTTGATTTCCCATTTGCTAGTGCAGCTGCATCTGTGGGTTTATTCGGCTTAACATCTCCATCACATATTCCCTGCCATAATGCATTGTAAATGAGAGTGCTTTCGATGAGACGATGCCATGTTTTATAAGATTTCGTGCCTTCAAGTTTGTCAGAATCAGAAAACAAATTAATCAACTTAGACATTGTAGTGTTAAGACTTCACACCATGAGTCAAGCTCCAAAAAACTCAAGATGTGCAACAAAACAGCAACACACGACGAAAAAAAAAAAATCTATCGGGGCTTGGCCTTGACCCTCGAATAGTCGTCAAAACAGGAGAAAATTGACTGAGCTTTGCACTTGGCTCTAGTCAATTTCTCAAATTTTTACAAGGCAACTTTCAAAATTTGACTTTTACAATGGTGCTTTTGCACAATCTGGTAAAAAAAAAGTTACCCCCCCTTAAAGTAAAATTACTTTGAGTTACAATGTGATGATCCCAATTGAAAAATAAAAAAGAACTTCTTAAAAAACAAATTACCCAACACACCTTATCTCTCCAATTTACAAATTACAAATAAAAATATCTCCTTATTACTCCAAAAATTACAAATGACCTTATTCCTCCACAAATATTACAAAATCCTTGTTACTCCAATAATATTACATAAAAATATATACCTTGTATCCCCAAATTCCTATTTCCACTATTCGGCTTCCATTGCATTGAGATCCAGAGTTGAAGGCAGCGGGAGGCTGACCAAATACAAGTTCTAGCTCCTTATTGAATTCCTCGATGGTAGCATCTACTTGGCTGACATGGCTCACAGATCTACTCCATAGCTGAACAGGCAATTGGAAGCTATTCAAGCATCTTTTCATGTTGCCCGCATGTCGGTCGGAATGGCCATGATGGAAGCCAGGAGGAAAACGAAGTGATAGGCGTGAGTGGGAATGAAATGGTTTCTCTCAACGCACGAATTCGTCAAGAAGTCATGCTTATGGAGAGGGGCAATAGAATACCTCTATTTACACCATATAAGCAATAAATCATAGATGGTCTAGTTTTCTATAACTCATTGGTTTTAATCCTATAAACTATTAGCGTTTCCGTTTTCTTCCCTCGTTGAAAAACTGCGTAAGGTTGCAGGTAGCAGGTACATCAATCTGTGAAAAGGTAGCGGAGATGTTGGAATATGTATGGGTTTATGAGTGTTGTTCACCTGCATTATGGTTACTGCATTTGCACAGTCCTTTGAACGTTGTTTGACCACATTTAAACGTTGTCATTTGAATGTTGTCCATCATAATTGTAACGTTGCTTCCACATATGCAATACAATCATTTAAAATACCCTGCCTCTGCTTTATTGTCGTACTCACTTATCTTCAGCATGGCTCAGCTCTAGCGGTCTCATCTAACAAGATTGCAGATGGTTACACAATTGCCGGTAGAGTGAAAATAGAAGGACTTGGAGTGAGAACTCATGGATTTCCTAGCAAAACTGCAACTGTGAAGGTCATACTATAATGAAGGGGACATGGTTTCTTTCATTAGACCAGATGGCTATTTTTCTTTCTACGATATGCCAGCTGGAACTTCAGGGCACAGTGATTTGATAATAATTTAAAAAAAAATTGATTTTTAGATTTGAAAAATCTAAAATCAATAAAACAATAAAATTTCTTCCCTTTTGAACAAAATTTTGACAAATTTCATACCAATCATTTGCTGAGCAATTCAATGGAGTTTTGCACAAACTTGTAGGGTTGGAATCTCCTCTTCACATCCACTGCAGCATTACTGGAGCTCTGATACCACAATAATGGCAGAAGTGTCCTCAGACACATAATTTTATTAATCACAAAAAACAATAACATAATATGATTTGCAAGGTTTACCCCGAACAACACAAACACTCTTGCAATGACCTATTTATAAGCTCCAATGTACTAACTACCTCTATTATGGTCCTTATTAAATAACAAGTGTCCATTTACAATAAATGCTATTCACCAACTAGCTAACTAATCTCCAAAAATAGAGCCTAAGAAACGATAATTTGGAGAGTCATATCTAGTTAAACAATATGCTAATTCTAAAAATCTCCAATTAAATAATTAAACATTCTAGAATAATAATATTAATTAATATCTTAAATTAATAATTATTTTATTCTAATTTTATAACCTATGATAAAATTGTATTTTTGGATCATCTAACAAGGCCACTGTGATAAGACTCAACCTCCCAGATAAGATTAAGGAAACGGAGTCGACAAAACAATACTTTACAGACCTCCCTCAGGTGCTTCAAGACCCCCAGGAGCTAATCCCCACTCCAAGTGCCCAACCCCTGAGTTAACTTAGCATTTCAATGAATTAAACCCTAATTTGCTCACATGCTAAGGCATGCATGCGACTAGAACCCTATAGTCGCTCCCACAATGCCTACAAGGGAGAGACTACAGTCTTTTTCAGCTAGTTTTGTGCCAAAGATTGCGAGATTTAAGCCACTTTTTCAGGGCTAGTCTCCAAACCAATGCCTAGAACTTGATTGTTAGAAAATTATATATTACAGAGCAATGGATCGCATAGAATATTGCAAAAATATAAATTCTAAAAACACATAAAAGCAAGAGAGCCATAGATATACGTGGTTCACCCAATTTGGGTTACGTCTATAGAGAAACAACCAGTCCTTCCTTTTATATTATCCAACAAAATGAAGAGATACAACCTACATCAAATCTGTTGTAATTCCCTCTTCGCTCTCACACAATCTCCTCTCTTTCTCGCTCAGAATACACATCTACATAGCCGTAATACAATTCCCTCATATATAGCGAGGGGTTGCCTTCTAGGGAAAAAACCCTAAATTAAACATAATTTCTACCATCAGATTTCCGCCTAATGAACGGCCCAGATTGACTACGAACTGGCGTCCAATGCAGAGATACCTTTGAGTAAAGAAGATAATCAGGCTCCACACCTAACATTGATGAGACTTTCCAAGAATATAACTGACACCAAGGCAAAGCCTCTAACATAAAACTGGATCAAGGGATTAACCTAACCAAGCCTGACCATGACTAACATTTTTTCAAACACTTAGTAAATATGCAACCTACAGGTGTAAATAACATATCTGAGCATAGGGGTCTCATACTTATCTATGATTCAATAAGAACCATTGATGCCTCAACACATCAACTTCCATTCCATCCATTAGGTCATAGATACATTGTTCATTCATTTACAAGTAAAAAAATGATGAGAGCCATACATAGTTGTTGTCATAAAACATATGCATAACCTACATAATAGGGACATAAGTATCAATGAAATCACAACCATATACACCACATATAATCCATCATAATACTCATAGAAATACCAAGATAAATAACCCTTCATTAATGATGCAAAATCCAAACTTGGGATGGGACTTCCATGTTCCATCCGACCGTAGAATGACTAAGCTAAATCTCTCTTTAGCAATTCACCCCCATGCCATATTCCAAGCATGAATGTCTGATCTCATAGAACACATCAATCAAAACTCATCCACGGCTTCCAAAGGCCATCCACCTCAACCCATCAAACATTGATTCCACCTCACAGTTGGACATCACAAAACCATCATCAGATTGGTCTCCATCCAAGCCTTCCATGGATTTTAGAGCGTTTGTTCCAACCCGGCTCTGAGGATTTGTAACTCAACCCATGGGTGTTGTTGGGCTCCAAAGCATTTGTCCAACCAAGGCTCTAGGACTAGTAACTCAACCCACAACTGTTATTGGCTTCCAGAGCATTTTTCCAGCCAAGGCTTCTGGGACTAGTAACTCAACCCACTAAGGGCTTCTAGAGCGTTTGTCCAACCAAGGTTTCCAGTACTAGTAACTCAACCCAAGTTGTTATAGGGCTTCTAGAGCATTTGTCCACTCAAGGCTTCCAGGACTAGTAACTCAACCCAAGCCGTTATAGGGCTTCCAGAGCATTTTTCCAACCAAGGCCTCTAGGAACTAATAACTCAACCCAAGCTAAGGAAACATGAGAACCAACCAAAACAAAACAAGGAAATAAACCCATAATCTACATGGCTATCCAGGAAATGGAAAGGCTAGGAAAATCCATTGTCAATCCAGGCAATCCTCCATGCCAGTGATAGATCATAACCAAGAAACCACATGCATGTTCCATGCAGGCCAAAACTATTGAGGAAGACATACATTCAACTTTGTACCTGCAAGCAAAACCTGCTATAATTGTTGATCCTGATGCCCTCTTGTGCTTTCTTTCTCTTCCTTTTCCTCTTGCTCCAAAAATCCAAATATGTCACACCCTCCAAGAGTGCTCCAAGAAAAATCTAAGTCTATAAGAGTATGAGATAGAGAGAGAATAATGAGAGAGTTCCAACACTGAATTGACCAAGTCTTTCCCACTGATCCTCAAAAGCCTTTTTATTAACGAGGCCTCTATTTTCTTCATTTTCCATTAATTTCCTTCATTTTCCTCCTCACATGTAACCTGTGACCTTTCACCTTCCTTTTCTCCTAATTTTCATTATTTTCATAAATAAAATTCCAATTAATGCCTCATGCCTTTCGAGAACCTTTTCCATTTCTTTTACCAATTTCCTTAGCCATAATAAACTGAATCAACACCCATTAGGATGTTTCCCCCACAATTCATCTTGGAATATGCGTCCCATCACTGTGCCTTATAATATATATATATATAATATAATATTATATAGATATATAATATATATATAAATATACATGGAATTTTCACCAGGGATGTTACAAAAGTTGTGAGAGGAACATCCATTTTAAATCTAGTGGCTTCTACATCATGCATAATATCTTTGATTTCAGAGGTTAGGGCAAGGGGATTATCATCTTTAAAGTATAGATTAAAAATTTTGATCATTAGTTGGACTACCTCAAGTTCAGAGTGTTAGTCATATAAGTCTTTCAACTTTTTTAAAGCATTAAAAGCATTGGATGTAATTGGTGCAATGTGACGACTCACCTCTTCATTTATTGATGAAACAATCAAGGTATAGGCATTGTTGTTCTTCTTATCCCATATGGCGAGCTCTTTGCCTAATTTGGGTTTTGCACGCCGATTTCCATCTTCTCCTTCACATACTCCTTTCCATAATTCATTGAAAATGAGGGTATGCTTTATCTTTTTGGACCATTCATGGTAGTTCTCTTTTCCAATGAGAACTACTTCAAAAATGGAGATGAATGAAAGAATCTCTACAAAATTATGAGTTGGGCCTTGAATAGTCAAAATACTTGCAACAATAACCTTTGATAAAAAATCTAATATGTCTCTACAAACAGTAGAGACTCACCATACAACTTGGCTCCAATTCTCTTTAATAAAAATAACCCCAAAAAAAATGATGCAACCTCTCGATCTGAAATAGCCACTTTGATGTAAACCAACTCTAATATAAAATAAATCAACTCAATACACAAACGAGTATTCAAAAGAGATATAAATGTACCAACACACAAATTACAATTACCATAAAAAAACATATATATCCTCAAAATAGCTATGATCATTGGGAATTTTTTTTTCTCTTGTGGGCATATAAAGATGAAGATTCAATACTTTGATGAGGTTCCTCCTTCTTCGTTACTGCTCACAATATTAGAATATAAAACAATGTGTTCTTCCATTCACAAACATTAAAATATATACATATTACATATTTTTTCAACGTTATATTATTTTATGAAACTATGGAATGACCATCACTGCATATATTATTGGTGATACCCACACAAGAATTCATGGTAAAGGAAGTTGTGATATCAAGGGAGTCTTCAAATCATTACTAGAGATTGCCTTATACGATTTGTAACATTCACATTACAGTCAACAAAATTCACAACGACAAAGCTCAACACCAATGCCAACACTAACCAATAATCACAGTTAAATGTAGGGATGTGTAAACAAAAGTAAACGTAGGTTCAGTTACAATACCATTATGGCCTTTCGAGCTAGAACTAAGTGATGAAATGTTGTTTGCAACCTTGTTACAACATGCACAATGTGTATCAACTGAAGGAGGGCCTCGACCAGTGTGTATAGTGTGTAAAATGATTGCAAAAACATTATAGTTAGGAAACAAAATGAGAATTTGTTAAGGTCGATGTGGATGATTTTTAAATTTTCCACAACGCAAATGGTTCTACCAAGGCAATGAATGGTAGAGGGACATGTTAGACTAATGGTAAAGGAGTAACAGAGGAAAAAGGATGCTAAATTTGAGACCTGCGGACTTGCACTCTGATACCATGTCAAGTCATGTATATGGTAACTCTAGAATATTGAAATTTTCTATTAATAAGTACATTAATATATACACATAGGATAAATACCCTTGGGATTCACATTCCAAGGTCTCTTCATTTTCTTATTTTGTATTTACATATTTACACCATATTTTCCCAACCCCGGAGGATTAGGTGTCAACAATATATTAAGCACTAAAATCAAAACATAGCAACACATTATAGTATAAATTGAACGCCTAATATGTGTGCACATTTATTTAATGGAAACCAAGACCCAAGGTAAAAGGGTGATATGCCATCTTAATCATGTATAGAATATGGGAAGGGTGCTATAATGCCATGTGTTATATCATATGATTAATGTCCAACAACTATATGAGATCAAAAGGAGTCATATAGTATGAGTAAGTTATCAAACCATATATGCCTAACATAAATAAAATAAGGTGTTTTGGTTAAACATAAAAAAAATTCAAATGGAGAATCACCTTTATTCGAAAAAGAGGAGATGTATAGCTTGTAGCATGAAGCAAAATGAAAACTTGTTTGAAACAGATGTTGAGGACCATGAAATGTGCAGGGGAGTAGGAAAAGAAAAGAAATAAGCCATGTATTTCCCAGCTGGAGAGTGATTATTGTCTACTGTATTAAAAAATATATTTTTTGTACGTAAATTGAGGTACATGAAAATTGTGTGTAATCCGTATGCACAAGATGCTCTTGAAACTAGTAAGTTAATGAACCCATAAGACTGTAAGGTCATTGTCATCATATTCATTATCATCATCAACACCACCATCATTTTTATCTTTATTGTCATCATTAACATTATCATCATAATCACCATTCATGTCATCACCATCATCTTCATCATTTTCATTGTCATGATAATTGACATTGTCATCAAATGTTCATAATTATTGGTGTCATAAGAAATATCATCAACCCAAAAAATGTGACGAGTGTTAGAAAATGGTTGTTTAGGACACATATGATATATGCATGAGAAAGAAAAACTCTATAGATGATGATGGTGATCATCACCACCATTATCATCATCATTAATGTTGTCATCATCCCTATCATCATCATTAATGTAATTTCTATCATCATTGTTGTCATCGTTGTCATGGACATTATCATCATTGACTTTGTCATCATCATTCATGCCATTATTGTTGTTGATGATGAACTAGATGACAATGATAATAATGATGATAATATGATGGTGACTTTCTTGATAATGATTATGATTATGACAATGAAAACATTTAAAAATTGGGAAGATTTTCCATGGTCATTAGCTTTTCATCATTACAATCATTGCCATTGTCATTGTCATTGTAACCACCATTATATTTATCATCATCGTCATTATCATCATAATCACCATTCATGTCATCATCACCATCTTTAGTATTGTCTTCATCATGATTATTGGTGTTTTCATCAGTTGTTCATAAATGTTAATGTCATAAGAAATATCATCAATGCAAAAAATTTGATGAGTGTTGGAAAATGGATGCAAAAACAGACGCAAAAATAGGTGCAACAATGGACGTGAAATCAGATATAAAAGTGGATGCAGAAATAGATGCAATAGTCATTCAAACTTGGACACAAAATACGATGCAAACATGGATGCAAAAGTGGAAGCAAACATGGGTGTAATAGTAGTTTCAAAACTTGGTGCAAATTATGGTGAAACAAAAGTGGATGCAACAATGGACGCCAAAAAGGACACAAACCTGGATGCAAAAAGGAGGCAAACTTGGATGCAAAATAAGATGCAAAAAAATATATAAGCATGGACGAAAACATGGGTGCAACAATAGACACAAAGTTAGATGTAAAAGTGGATGAAATAGAAGTAGGTGCAAAAGTAGATGTAAAATTAGATACAAAACTTGATGCAAATCCTAACGTAAAAGTGGATGCAAAAACATACACAATATTTGATGCAAGCTTGGACACAAAAGAGGATGCAAATGTGGGTGCAAAAGTAGAACAAAATGTGGGTGCAATGGTAGGTGCAAAACATGGCACAAATTGTGGCGCAACAAAAGTGAATGCAAAAGTAGATGTAATAGTAGAAAAAGAAAAAGATGCAAACTTGGATGCAAAACAAGGTGCAAAAAAGGAATCAACCATGGGTGCAATTGTGGACACAAAATTGGATGCAAAAATGGACGCAATGAAATTAGATGCAAAATTAGATACAAATAAGATGCAAAACTTGATGCATAAACCCGACACAAAAGTGGATGCAAAAAAATATGCAATATTTGATGCAAATTTTGATGTAAAAGATGATGGAAATGTGGATACAAAAGTGGAAGAAAATGTGGGTACAACAATAGGTGCAAAACATGGGCGTAAATTGGGGCACAACAAAAGTGGATGCAATGATAGAAGCAAAAAAGGAAGCAAAAGAAGATGCAAAAGAGGATTCCAAAAGGGATGCAAAAGTGGATGTAAACATAGGTATAATAGTGGATGCAAAAGTGGATGCAAAAGTGGATGCAACATAAGTTGATGCAAAAGTAGATGCAAAATGAGATGCAAAACCTGACGCAAAATTGGATACAAAAAGGATGCAAAAATAGATGCAAAAGTAAATGCAAACTTAGATGCAAATGAGGATGCAAACATGGATGCAAAATTAGAAGCAAAAGTGGGTGCAAAGGTAGGCACCAAACTAGGCACAAAAAAAGTGGATGCAATAGTGGACACAATAATGGATGTAATAGAGGATGAAATTGTGGATGAAAAACAAGATGCAAATGTGGATGCAAAAAAAGTAGATGCAAAAATATATGCAAAAATAGGCACAAACCTTGATGCAAAACTTGTTGCAAAGGGGGATGCAAAAAAGGATACAAAAATTGATGCAAAAGTGGATGCAAAAAATGGTTCAAAAGTTGATGCAAGTGTAGGCGCAAAAAAATGGATGCAACAGAGGATGAAAAAGTAGGTGAAACAAAATTAGATGCCAAATTTAACACAAAACCTGGCACAAAACTTGGTGCAAAGGATGGCGCAAAACTTGGTGAAAAACCCGGTGCAACACTTGGTGCTAAACTTGGTGCAAAAATAGGTACACATTTTGCATGATGTTTTGCACCATATTTGATAAATGGATGCAAATAGCACCAAAAATGGGCTCTACACGCAAAAAAGGAAGCAAAATGGGATGCTAATCACTAAGTTTTGTTGTAGTGAATGACAGGATCATTCAATCACAAGAGAGACTTGCTAGGGCACATGAGAAACAAGTAGAGGCAATGCGGCCATCCTTCAGAGCTTGTCAAATTTGTAGAGACATGGATAGCCACAGATTATTTATGGGTCAGAGGAACTAATGGCGCATATGGTAGTAGGTCTCATGGTGGGCACAAATCAGATAGAGATGACACGGTCAGAGATGGCAGGTTCTTGGATACACCTCACAATAGAGGTGATGGACATGTGTTCTATTGTAGTTCTGGTTCAAACAAGTATCATGGTCACCATCATTATCATCCTTTCATGAGGAATGACAACGTATCTTTTCCAGATGAGTTCAAGAAAACCAAGCCACCTACATTTGATGGATAACTAAAGAAGTTGGAGGATGCATAGGCATGGTTACTTGGGATGAAGAAGTTCTTTGAGTTTCATAATTACACAGAGAACATGATGGCCATGATAGTTATTTTCAGCATCAAAGGGAAAACAAACATCTGATGGGAATATGTAAAGCAGGTCAGATATATCATGATAGAGGAGTTGAGTTAGCATGATTTCGAAAGGATTTTCTGAAAGAAGTACTTGTCAGAGAGGTAATATGACAATAAAGATAAGGAGTTCTATGAGTTAAAAATGGGATCGATGATTGATGAGGATTACATGACCAAGTTCATGGATTTATTGAGGTATGTCCATATATTAAATATTAGAAAGCCAAAGTTCAAATATTTGTCAGTGGATTACCAATAGCATTCAAGGATCAGATTGAGTATGATGAGCCTTGGTCACTGGAAGAATTCATCGGGAAGTTGAAGCACTTTTATGAACAATTGAAGCATAAGACCAAGTCTAAGAAGGGTTGGCAATGGAATGATAAAGCAAAAGGAAAATGGCCACTAAAGCGAATAAGACCTTAGGATGTAGGTGAGAAAGAGAATGCTTTTCCTTGCAATAAGTTTAATGCAGTTGAGAAGGGGCATGGGTCGCAACCTAGAGAGCAACAGAATAAAGGCGATGGTAGGGGATAATTGCAGTGTTGGATATGTGGAAAGGAGCATCTCAATAAGGATTTCCCATTATATTAGGGTGGTAGGCCTCAGATATACGGTGCATAAGAGGCATAGACAGTTGTGGATGTTGGACAGAGCATTCCTCGGATATATGCAGCATTGGATAACAAGCAGGTAGATCACCAGGCATCTATTATCGAGATGGACAATAAGCTTTGTGATCAAGTTGTTTCTATTTTGGTTGAACCTGGATCTTATTATAGTTATGTTAATCCCGACTTGGTGGATAAGTGTGGATTGAGAAAAGAAGTGCGTGCAGAATCTTAATTGGTACAATTGGCTACAAGTACTAAGAAGAGAGTTCCTCATTGGGTAAGATCTTTTGCATTTGAGTTGAATGGTATGGCTACATCAACACATCTGAATGTACTTCAATTGGGATCATAAAATATGTTTCTGGGTATGGATTGGTTGTACCTTCAAAGGACCAAAGTAGATTGTTATGACAAATATATTAAGCACCTAGATGAGAATGGAGAATAGAGAATCTTACAGGGTAAGAAGAAGGCTACATAAATAACAATGGTTACAATTTTGCAAGTAAAGAATGGTCACAAGAAAGGGTGTGTATTGTTTGCAATTCATATTTCTAGTGTTAAAGGTAAGGATGTTGAGGATGAAGAAGTCTTCAAGAACTACCTGGTTTTGTAGTAGTTCCGGGATGTATTTGCCACAACGATTTCAGAGTTTCCACCTCACAGGGAAGTGGAATTTTCTATTGAGTTGGTAACAGGGGTATAACCAACATCAAAGGCACCTTGCATGATGAGCACACCAGTGTTAATGGATTTGAAGTTGTAGTTGAATGAAATGCTTGATAAGGGATACATTAGGCCAAGTGTATCACCGTGGGGTGCACTGGCATTATTTGTGAAGAAGAAGGATGTTACTCTTAGATTTTACATTGATTACATGTAATTGAACAAGGTGAAAATCAAGAACAAGTATCCATTGTTGAGGATTGATGACTTGTTTGACCAGTTGAATGGAGCAACAATGTTCTC
The DNA here is from genome assembly GCA_000404065.3 of Pinus taeda. Lineage (NCBI taxonomy): Eukaryota > Viridiplantae > Streptophyta > Pinopsida > Pinales > Pinaceae > Pinus > Pinus taeda. The sequence goes on along the minus strand of APFE030900938.1, from coordinate 27,547 downwards.
GAAGATTTACTTGAGATTTGAATATCATCAGGTACATATCAAAGAAGAGGATATCTAAGACACTGCTTTCTGGACCAGGTATGGGCCTTATGAGTTTGTTGTGGTTCCTTTTGGTTCGACTAATACTCCAACTACTTTCATGTGTTTTATGAATAGTGTATTGCATCCTTATTTGGACAAGTTTTTTATTGTATTCATTGATGATATATTGATATATTCTACGAATGAGAAATAGCATGTTGAACGCTTAGCAACAATATTGACATTGCAAAGAGAGCATCAGTTGTATGCCAATCTTAGCAAGTGCAATTTCTTTCAAAAAAAAGTTCATTCTTGGGGCATGTTGTTTCCAAGGAAGGGCTAACAATGGATCTGGAAAAGATAACAACTATCATGGAATGGGAAACTCTTAGGAATGTGGATTAGGTCAAATTTTTCATGGGTTTAGTAGGTTACTACAACAGGTTAATCATGAACTTTTCATGGATCACCTATCTTATTACATCATTGTGGAGGAAAGGAAAGAAATTTGAATGGACAACGGAATGTGTAGCAAGTTTTAAGCAGTTGGAGTAGCTGCTTACAAATGCTCTATTTCTCAAGATTGTAGATCTGGATAAATAGTTTGTGGTGTGTACAGATGCTTGTAAGAGAGGACTTGGTGGAGTCTTGATGCTTGAGGGATAGGTGGTATGCTACGATTCAAGGAAACTAAATGAGCATGAACAGAACTATGTGACACATGATATTGAGTTGGAAATGATCATTTGTGCATTGAAGATGTGGGGGCACTATCTTCTTGGTAGGAGGTTGATTCTGATGAGTGACCACTGTGGGCCGAGGTACTTGTTTGACCAACCAAATCTGAATGCTAGGCAAGCTAGATGGTGTTGATTTTTTCACATCTTGGAAGGTACTCCAAGCCCGTAGGGTTTGGGGATTAGAGGACAAAGTGCCACAAGAGTCATTTGTGGACTTGTAACTGAAGGTTGGGGTTTTGTACCCATCGTGGTTTGAGCCAAACCATGAGCACCTTCCGACATGTGATGGATGAGGATGATAACTCTCGGTGAGACAAATCTAATGCAACAAGAATCATTTGATTTTGAGTTGTATAAATGGAGATGTGATTTTTTAAAGTCAAAGTGTTGGTTTGCACAAGAAGTATCAAGGTTGGCCTAATGTTATTTGGCCTTGTGACATCTTGTCAAGCCCTAGAATGACGTTGGAGGGGCCCTTATTTTGGTGTATAAATAGAAGGTGCTGTGGAGGTCAATTTATCATCCAAAAGTGCAACATAAGGAGCTCATTGGAGGAGATAACTCTTTGATTTGGCTGCAACAAGGAAACATACAAACCAACAAAGGAAAGAACTATTTTAGAATCATTGTGTGGAGGCCGAGTTGTTGTTTGGAGGATCGAGGAGCCTCCCTAGAGGGTCAAGGTGGAGGAGGTATGTTCTGGGATGTTTGTGAAGGTTTTGGTGGTTGGAATTACCTTTGTTTGGGCAACGTAATCTACAGGTCTGTGTGCAGGAAGGCTGAGCCCTAAACAGAGGGTTGTTAGGTGTGTACAGGGGTTGGTTTTAGCCCTATACTCCAGTGTGGGACAACAACAAGGATGAGAGACCATGTTGCAATTGTAGGAGGTTTTTAAGGGTGATTGGGTGGGCTGACAAGTGGTTGTTGGAAGCCCTAACGAAACTACCTCATCACAACAATTCACTTCAGTTTGGAACAAGGGTTAAAAGGTATGTTTTAACTGAGTTTTGTCTTGTGTTGGGTCAATGTTGTGACCATATTTGGATTTGTTTCTTTTGGAGCTTATGGAAGCTTGGAATCCATGAATTGAAGTTGACTTGGGTGGAAAGAAGACTTCAATTAGGAGCATATTTCACAGTGAAGGATTGGGCATCTTTGGATTGTTGGAGGGCAGCATGTGGATGTCCAAAGTAGCCCTAGACTAGCAGTCTTGAAGTGATGAAGATAGCTGAAGATTGGGTGAAGTTTGAAGCCTTATGAGTAGCTCTTATGATGGATGAAAGAGGTTACTAGAAGGTAGATTGGAGCTTGGGAATTGGCCAACCTAGAGAGAATATTGATGAGCCCATGTACATGCAAGAATGTTAGGTGGCAGCCCTCCTAGAGTCTCTATGTGGTGTCCTTTCAAGGACTAAGGGGAAGCTAGAGAGAAATACGAAAGTGAAGGACCGAATAGACAAGATACGACATAGAAGTTGGAACAAATATTTTCATTGTATCTTGTATACCATAGATTGTTGTATTATTCATATTGGTTTAATAAAATGAAGATTGGGTTGTACATTATTGTACAATATTTGTTAAAAATTATGTATACTTGTGCATATGTGATTTACTGCTTTATATTTTCTTCTATGAAAAGTATTTCTTGTTGATATTCATGGTTCAGTAGCATTAGATATTTTAAGATTCTATCATAGACCCAAGATTGTGGAAACTCAACATTGTATCAGAGCATGTCTGAGCTACTTTGGAAGTCAGTGAATCATAGTTGTGCACAATGAAGTACAACTTAAGAGGGAGTTGTTCACATTGAAGGTGACAATGTCGAAGTTGCAGGCTACTATCTGGTATGAGGACAGGTTGGAGGGGTTGTCCAACTATAGTCCATGGAAGGAAAGGATCAAGTTGGTCTTACAGGTGAATAGGATATAGGAGTTCAATGAGAAATCCATCAAGAATCCAACTGACCCAAAGGAGCTGGAAGTGTATGAGGATTTGGATACGAGGGAGAGATTGATCATCCAAGATGGTGTGAAGGATGCCCTAATAGCTCATTTGTTTGGGAAGAACACAGAACATGAGATATGGATGGATCTTCAGAATTTTTTCCAAAATAAGAACAAGAACCGGGTATTGGTATTGGAGGATAAGTTGAAGTACACCAAGATGATGAAGGGTGAAGGCATGACTTCGTATTTGAAGATATTGTCTTAGGTAAAATATGATCTTGCTGCTATCGATGTGACTATTTCAGATGGAGATATGGTGAGGATTACCTTGAAAGGGTTCACCGAGGAATGGAAGCCCTTCATCAAAGGAATCGTTGCCAGAGAGAAGTTTCCAATTTGGAATAGACTATGGGACGACTTCATTTAGGAAGAGTTGTGAGACGAGGACCTTCATCCAAGGAAGGAGACTTTCGATGATGACATGACACTTGCAGCATGAATGAAGGGTAAGCAGAAGAAGGACTTGACTAAATTCAAGTGTTTCAACTGTGGCGAGATGGGTCATTTTTTGTCAAGACGTCTGATGAAGAAGAAGGGAGATCACAAGAAGAAGAAAGGAAAGCAGGTTGTCGATGATTCCACTTTTTGATAAGATAGATGATATTACTAGGAGAATGAAGGAGGAGTACTTTGCTATGACCTCTCATTTCTCACAGGGTACTATCGATGATGATGGATGGTACGTGGACAATGGTGCGACGAAACATATGAAAAGGTCACAGGAGGTTTTTCAGACTCTAGCTAAATGGGACTTGAAGTTTCATATGGTGTTGGGTGACAAGAATCAAAAGGAGATCCGAGGATCGAGAGTTGTGACATTCAGGATGGAGACAAGATGAGTGATGTGAGTCTAGAATGTACAGTCTGTACTAGGACTCAGATATAATGTGATTATTTTCTATATGATCAAGAAGAAGGGGTTTGAGGTGTTTTTCTAGGATGGGAAAGCAAGACTTAGACCTAGAGGCTCTAGCTCCGCTGGTATCGTGCTGGGAGTTAAAGAGCATGGTCTATTTAGGTTGACGGGCAAGCCTATGGATCATGAGAAGCAGGTGCAAGTTCTAGATAAGTAGGTGTAGGTGCAAGATTCAGAGGAGTAGGTACAAAATCCTGAGAAGAAGGTCTAGGTTCTAAAGACTCAGAGGGAGTCGAGTTTGAGAGGGAGCTTGTAGGTTCATAAAGAGATTTTGCAGTACAATAAGAGTGCGTGGTCAAAGGGGAGCAAGGGTGCTCCTACAACTACCAAGAAGGAATCATGGAAGGTGTTATCACAAAAATATGACCCTAATAGGTTGTTGATCAGGAAGAATTTGAGTAACTATTTCAAACCAAACTTTTGGCTGAGGCTTAGCCTCCTCAACCTGAGAGGGCTCTCTCACTGGGTTAAAGATTTTACTTTGAAGATTAGATGGCTAAATCTATGGAAAATTTGAACAACAATGTATAAATGGTTGAAATACCAATTAACAAACTTCCATTGGGATATGGAGTCAAAGTGTGTTTCAATACAATAGTAAGATTAATTTCACATGGAAGTCAGGGCATAGAGGGTTTTAACATAAAAGCAAAACAGAGATATAATGTAAAGAACACAGCCTACAAACACATGAAGGAAGTTAGAGCACCATCAATGAATTCTAAGTAAAATGTGTCTATACCAGTGCAAGTAAGTATATGAAGGAAACCATGAGTAAAATCAAACATTAAAACCCTTTATGAATCCTGAGTAGTGAAACCAACTCTTTGTATTAACCTGAAAACATACAGTCACATACAATAACACAATGTGTTTGTTTCTTTGAAAATTGCCAACTTCTTCTAATTTCATCTCTTGCTTCATATATAGCTTTTACAATAAGGATTCCATGATCCTTCATCAAGAGAATTCGAATTTGCTTGATCTGACACCTACTCATACCTAAAACAAACTATTAATTACAACTAGCTGTTAACTAACAGTCTTAGAGACCTAATACAACTAGGAGTGTAACTCCTTATTATGACTAAACCGCCTTAACTAAACATTGAATGCATTCTTTGTTAGCTACAACCTCATGAGGTCAAATTTGATGAAGTCTCCCACGTTGTCACCTTACTGCTGATGATAAACCCTAGAAATTAGGGAACATGTTTCCCTGTTTTTAGGTTTAGGATCTTTGAAAATTAGCACATGGGACAGAGCCTTTATCTTTTCATACATGACATTTTTTATGAAACTGAAGGAGTTTTTTGTATTCCATTCTATCTAGAACAAAAACCTCTCTTTTTTTTTAAAAACACTTCTCCAGCTATCCAGAATCTGTCCTTGAAAAACATGTGTAAAACAGGAAAAATTTGTTCTCTGAAATTAGGGTTTCAAAGAAAGCTTAGTATATCCCAACTGATAACACTTGTGAATAAAGTGAAATAGGTTATTGTATATGGAGATTTTATGAAGAGAAACCTCCTTCAGAATTCCAAAATATCTTTTCCTGTGACCAAAAACTGATATTGAAAAAGACTTCTAAAACCAGAAGACAAAGCTTGGCTTTCAGCAATTTCGTAGCGCAAGTTTAACCATAAATTTCTCCCACCTCATAACGAATTTGAAGAAACATAAAGTTTTTTTCGTACTTCAGTATGTTAGGAAGAAAAGCCTCTTTTAGTTTTCAAAATTGAGTTCTCAGCTGCTTAGGAACCCTTTTGGAAGTTGACTAGTAAAAGCAGAAAATAGAGTCTTTTATGCTGAAACAGGCTTTTTCAGTGGTTTCGTAGCGCGCTATGAAAACTCCCAGTTCAGTGATTTCGTAGTGAAAAATATGATTTTTACACTGTCTGCACTACAAAAATGTGGATTCGTAGCTAATTTCAAAATTTCTTCAAAATGATGTGAGATATGACTTCTAAACACATGGTGAGGCTTCTAGGACATGGAATGAGGCTGTCAAACTTTATTTGGAAATGAGAATGAAACTATTGAGATGAAATGACTCAAAACCTATTATAAGACTATGACTAGAAACAAGGAAAACTTTCCAAATTTTAGAAACAAAAAATTTAGGGTGAAAACAGAAGGATTGGAAAGCGATACAGGAAAAGAAGAAGAAGCAGGGTGCTTCCAACAGTGACAGTGACACTTCTGAGAGAGGTGTAGTTCACAGAACAAGGATTGTGCAATTGTGAGCATTAAGAATTGGGCTAGTGGTGTGATTAGTGATTATGATGATGAGTTACTTCCTAGTCTTGGAAGTGCCTCCCTCACTAAGAGGGAGTTTTTATTTTTGAGTAGCTTAGGAGGTACTCCAAGCCCTAGGGTTTGGGGATTGGAGGACAAAGTGACACAAGAGTCACTTGTGGGCTTGGAACCTAAGGTTGGGGTTTTTCACCCATTTGGATTTGGGAAAAAACCATGATCACATTTCAACATGTGAGGGATGATGATAATAGCTCTCGACGAGATGAATCTAACACAATGGAAATCATCCGATTTTGAGTTGTAAAAATGGAGATATGAATTTTTTAATTCAAAGTGTGGGTTTGCACAAGAAGTGTTAAGGTCGGCCTAATTTTATTTAGGCTTGTGACAGATTTTCAAGCCCTAAAATGATGTTGGAGGAGCCCTTCTTTTGGTGTATAAATAGAAGGTGTTGTGGAGGTCAATTACTCATCCAAAAGTGCAACATAAGGAGCTCGTTGGAGGAGATAACTCTCTGATTTGTCTACAGCAAGGAAAGGGACAAACCAATGAAGGAAAGGATTGTTTTAAGGTCACCATGTAGAGGCTAAGGAGCCTCCCTAGAGGGACGAGGCAGAGGAGGTATGTTCTGGGCCATTTGTGAAGGTTTTGGTGCCTGTGATTACCTCTGTTTATGCAACGTAAGCTACAGGTATGTGTGCAGGAAGGACGAGCCCTAAACAGAGGGGTGTTAGGTGTGTATACTAGCTAGTTTTAGCCCTATACTTTAGTGTGGGACAACAAGAAGGATGAGAGACCATGTCACAGTTGTAGGAGGTTGTTAAGGGTGCTTGGGTGGGCTGACAAGTGGTTTTTGGAAACCCTAACCAGACTGCCTCATCACATCAATTCACTTTAGTTTGGGACAATAGTCAAAATGGATGTTTTAACTAAGTTTTATCTTTTGTAGGGTCAATGTTGTGACTAGATTTGGATTGGTTTCTTTAGCAGCCTATGGAATCCATGAATTGAAGTTGACTTGGGTGGAAAGAAGACTTCATTTAGGAGAAGATTTCACAGTGAATTATTGGACATCTTTTGACTGTTGGAGGGCAGTGTGTGGATGTCCAAAGGATCCCTAGACTAGAAGCCTTGAAATGATGAAGATAATTGAAGATTGGGTGAAGTTTGGAGCCTTATGAGTAGATCTTTGATGGAAGAAAGAGGTTACTAGAAGGTAGATTGGAGCTCACGAATTGGCTAAAGTAGAGAGCAGATTGATGAATTTGTGTACATGCAGCATAAGTGACTTGCATCAATGTTAGGTGGCATCCCTCCTGGAGTCTCTATATGTTGTCCTTTGAAGGACTAAGGGGCAGCTAGAGAGCAGTACAAAAGTGAAGGACCGGCAAGACAAGGTACGACATAAAAGTTGTAACGAAGATTGTCATTGTATCTTGTATACCATAGACTGTTGTATTATTTAGAATGGTTTAATATCACAAAGATTGGGTTGTACATTATTGTACAATATTTGTTAAAATTTGTGTAAACTTGTGCATATGTGATTTACTACTTTATATTTTCCATTGTGCAAAGTACTTATTGTTGAGATTCTAGGTTTGGTAGCGTCAGAGATTTTAAGATTATATCCTAGACTGAAGACCGTGGAAACTCAATAGATTGTTAGTCACAATCAGTGAATTTGAATTTGAGATCAGGTACATCAAGGGTAAGGAGAACATGGTTGCATATGCTCTTAGTAGAAGAATACAAGTGAATCACATAGCAACTATGAGCTCATATGGGACAAATTTACAGGATCAGATCTTGTAAGCATGACATCAGGATGAAAGGTACAGGGAGCTTAGGCATAGGTTACAACAACAGGGAACAGGTGAACAAGATGTAGATTATAATCTTACGACAAATGGTTTGGTGATATTTAGGGACAAGATTTATGTGTCAGACAATAGTGAGCTCAAGAAGCTTATCTTGCAGGAATTTCATGTTAAGTTGTATTCATGTCACCAAGGATATCAAAAAACATTGAAAATGGTGAAGAAATTATACTATTGGTTGAATCTGAAGAAAGAGGTGGCAAAGTTTGTGGCTATGTCCTTGGATTGTCAACAAGTAAAACCAGGATGTAAGCATCTAGGTGGTTTACTACAATCGATTCGGATTCCAGAGTGGAAATGTCAGGGCATTTCCGTGGACTTCATTATAGGTTTGTTAAGGACATCTAGACAGCATAATTCCATCATAGTTGTGGTTGACAGGTTGAATAAGGTCACTAATTTTGTTCCAGTTAAGTTTACTTATTCAGCGAGTGAGGTAGCATAGGTATTCATCAGAGAGATAGTGATATTGCATTGTATTCCGAAGAAGATTGTGTCAAACAGAGATGCTAAGTTCACTTCTAGGTTTTGGAAGGATTTATTTGCATGTTTGGGTACATAATTGGACTTTATCACAACTTATCATCCATAGACAGATGGAAAAGTAAAGAGGGTCAACAAGATTTTGGAGGAAATGTTGAGAATGTATGTTATGCACTAGGAGAGGAGGTGGGAGGAGTATCTTCCACTGGTGGAGTTTGTGTATAATAATGGCTATTAGTAATCTCTTAGGATGAGTTTGTTTGAGGCACTTTATGGGAAGATTTGTAATACTCCCATCAGTTGGAGTGATCCATTGAAAAGGGTACTAATTGGACCAAACATGTTGGCAGAAATGGAGCAAGAAATGCAGGTTAATAAAAAGAATCTAAAAGCAACATAGGACAAACAAAGAGATATGCAGATCAACATAAGTTGTTTAAGGAGTTTCAGGTTTGGGAACATGTGTACTTGTGTATCAAGCCCAAGAAGAGCTCCTTGGGGATCAGATCATGTGCGAAGTTGGAACCTCAGTATTGTGGGCCTTTTGAGATCCTTAAGAGGATTTAACCAATGACCTGCAAACTGGCATTGCCTATGACAGTGAAATTCCATGATGTTTTATATGTTTCATTTCTTAAAAGATATGTAAAGGATTTTGATCATGTGATTGATTTCTCTGTATTGTAGGTGGATTTAGAAGGATAATTACAACTAAAACCTCAGTGCATTTTGTAGCAAAAACAACTCATGCTCTGGAGCCAGGTAATCGAGTAAGTTAAAGTGTAGTGGAAGCACTTTGTGCCCAATGAAACTACATGGGAGATGGTTGATCAGATGGCTATGTATCCTTTATTATTTTCCAATGAAGGCAAATAAGATTTAGTATATTTACATATTTATGTATGGTTGTTATTGTAAATACTGCAACGAGCTATGTTATAAAGATCCAATAAGCAGTATGGTTGTCATGTTGGTTTTTGTTTCAGTAGGTTGTTTATTGTAAATATTGCATAGAGATAAGTTATAAAGCTCCATGGGTAGTATGTTTAGGTTTTCAACAATATTTCTAGTTGTAGGTGTCATAGAACTCCAAGGATGGTGTTCCCCTATGGGGGAGGGGTCTGTAACAACCCCAGGTTAAAAGTTCATGTAATAAAGTTAATAAAGGAAAAAATAAGACCAAGGTCATGGGACACTTATTCCAAGATAAATGTTGGGAAAAAAATCCTAGTGGGTGTTCATTTGGTTTATTATGGCTAAGAGGAAATTGGCAAAGGAAATGGAAAATGCAAAGAGGAACTAATTGGCATACTATTTATGAAAATAAAGGAAAATAGGAGAAAAGGAAGGTGAAAGGTCACAGGTTGCATGTGAGGAGGAAATGAAGGAAAAATAATGGAAATTGAAGAAAATATAGGCTTCAATGGTAAAAAGTCTTATGAGGATCAATTTACAGCTATTGTCAGTTTGGATCTCTCTCTCTATTCTCTATTCTCTCATACTCTTTCACACTTAGAGAATTCTTGGACCACTCTAGCATTGGAGAAAGGAAGGCAAAGGAAGGAAAATAAAGAAAAGGGAAGCAAATTTCAAGCAAGGAAGAGTTGGAACAAGAACCTACAACGAGATTACTTGCAGGTATCGAGTTGCATGTATGATTTCCTTGCTAGTTTTGGCATGTATTGTATATGTATGTGTGCATTTGGTTCTTTTTTTTCATTGGCATAGGATTTTCTAGGTGTGACAATGGTTTCATATTTTCCTTGCCATTTTTGGATATCCATGGTGTGATGGGGTTCTTTCATTTGGTTAAGCTGGATTTCCAGATGGTTTTGGAACTGGGTGAGTTGGTCTTAGGAAAATTCCCAAGGGCCTAGGAATCCTTTGATTGGTAAATGCATGACACATGGTAAAGCTTGAGGGTGGAGATGAGAAAAATTCCTCAAGGTATTGGTGAAGAAGTTTAGAGGCAACCAAACTTGTTTAGGGCCTAGTGATCCCTTGACCGGTTTTGGCAGGATTGTGTTAAATCCTGGTAGTGTATGTTTATTTTTTTGCCTAGGAATGCCTTAGCTAGTAATTTGGTGATTACGGTAAAGCCTGGTTGTATAGGTGAGGGTTTTGGGCCTAGAAATCCCTTGCCAGTAATGGTGGGATACATGGTAAAGCCTGAGGAAGCCCTGATTATTTTGTTGTGAGTCCCACATTCATGCTTGGAATATGGCATGGGGGTGATTGGCTGAAAGAAAGATTTGGTTCAGCCTAATTTATGGTTGGGTGGTACATGGAATTCCCTCACTTGGTTTGATTTTTCATATGTTAATAATATGTATTTTTCCCTTGCACTTCATGAATATTTATACTTGTTATTTTGAGGCTTTGATGGTTATTCTGTCATTGTTATTATTCTGGTTATAAGCATGGTTTTATGACAACCTATAGTTATGGATCTCATCATGTTTGGATTAGTAAATGAATGGTTAATGAATGTATGACCTAATAGATGATAATGCAACTATTGGGAGAAGGCATTGGACAGTCCTGTCGATTCTCAGATAAGTATGGGACACCTATGCTCAGATTTGCATTTATAACATGTAGATTACATATTCTCCATGTGTTTGACGAAATGACTATCATGGTTGGGCCTATTTAGGTCAAGTGATTGACTAAGATTTTTATATATAGCTTTTTCTTTATGCATATTATCATTATGGAAAGTTCTATCAAGTTCTGGGCAGAGGTCTAGATTCTAGCCTCGAAAAAGTGACTTAGATCTTGGGGGCGCATGCATAGAACTGAGTAAATTGGACTACAGTCGCTAGGAGGAAGGGTCGTCCATGCAAATAGAGGGTTATAACCAAATTTAGGCAGTATTATGCGTATGATTGGGAGCCCAGGTCAGTGAAAAAATAATTAACTCAGGGTTATTGCACCTAGAGTGGTTGGTAGGATCCTAGGGGTCCTGTAGCTCCTAAGGAAGGTCATCGAGGTTTTATTTTGCCAATTCCACTTCCTTAATTGTACCTAGGAGGTTGATTCATATCATAGTAACTCTTTGTCACATATTTACCATGGTGGACCAGTGAACTTGGGTAAGTGTGGGAGGAGGGTGTTACAACAAGTCTTATTTATGAGCTAATCTGTGGTGAGGCCGAAATATCTTCTAGTGTGAACCAATGAATATGAGAATGACAAGGAAAAAGGGTTTTTATATCAAGTGAAAAGAAGAGTTTAGTGAAGTTTGTTCATAAAAAATGGAAAACATTACGTAGTAACCCTAGTTCTATGATTTAGTGTGAACAAATAAGAGATAAGAGGGCTAGTTGCATAGATCAAAAGGAGGACTATTTCATGTTTGGAACAACAATGAGAAAAATCCCTAGAAGAGGGAAAATTTATGAGGTCTGAAACTGTTTAATTGAGGAGAATATTATATAACATAGGATAGTTTGAAGTATCCCTAGATGTTGGAAAATCTGATGCCATGCACCTAGAACTGAGGGAAGAATACTTGGCAGAGTGTTGGAGCCTAAGAACAATGACAAGGAGGAAACCTACTCACTATTAGAGGGAAAATCTACCAGCCTTAGGTAAGGGTATCTTAATGAGACCGAGATATATGCAATAGAGGAGCTATTGTAGAACAAAGGGTACCTAATATGCAACCCTACTTAAGTCAAGCATTGACTGAAGGTGAGTAGTGCAAGAAAATAAAAGTGGTGTAGGAACAAGAGTCCAGATTTGGATAGAGTTGGAAGGACATATTAATTCTAATTGGAGGGTAGTAAGTGGATGTTCTTGGTGCCATAAATGTAGGCCTTATGAAGGACTAAAAGTCTGCTAGGAGAGGTAAATAAGTTGAGCTTAGGGTCTAATCAACTAGGAGAGCTAGATTGATAGCCCAAGTTCATTGTTGAAGAAGGGTGTTTGACAGTGATAGGTGGAAGACCTACGACCCAAATTTTTTCTTCATCGGAGTAGGGAAAAAAGGCATTAGAGGGAATAATTCCTAAAGGAGTGAGGAGTAGCAATGAGCAGTTAAGAGTTGTTCATAAATGGAGTTTTTAACAACTCAAAATAAGACCCTAAGTGTTGATGCATTGATGGATGAATGATCAACTAGAGGGAAGATTCATAAGTTGAGTTCAGATTCCTAAAGGAGTATGATCATTGATAGAGGTATAGCTACATTTTGGGAGAATATGGACCAACAAATGTGTTCAAGACACATGGACTGAAAGGGTTGCGGGGTGCCACATCAGCAAGTAGGTCAAGAATATATTGTTCAGGGTAGATTGGCTGTCAACATGAGAGACACCAAGTCCTAGTTGTATGTACTTATATCAATAGATGTATGAGTGTCATTATCTTCGGTACAAGAGCCCTAGAAAGTTGTATTATATTTTTTTAATATAACGAAGAAGGGTTGAAAATTTTAAAAATTGTCATGTGCCCTAGTTCATTCAGCGATGTGTAATTTTCCTATGTGAAAATTAGGATGGTTGAGGTACATGAGTAGGTTTGTGTCCGTGATTCTAAGACCTAACCTAGATTCTCATGTTCCATGGAAAATCAATAGTTATGATAAAATCCATTGTTGAGGCCCATTTTAGGGAAAAATGAATGGTGGAAAAAAGCTCTACTTAAAAATATCTAGAAGTATACTAAACCCATATCCTAGATCAACCCCTTTTGCAATGAAGTGGATCACAAATATGGAAGCTTCTCTCCAAATCCCTCCCTCTCTTCCAATTCAAGTTAAATTGGATACTTGGTAATGCAAAAAAAAAAACAATAAATGGATAGATAGTATATGGGATAAGAACTATTCCATCAATTTCAGTCTCTTCTCCCTCAAAACTTGGTTAAATGAGTAGCAAAAATTTAAACTCCACAATATTTGATCTTGGTCTTCACACGCTATAAAGTGGTTTAGTTGGAATTTAAGAGAGGGTGGCCCCTCACTTGCAAGTCCTAATTCCCTCGTTCTTCACCTCCTCCATGGTTTGCTAGCCTAAATGCACCCAAAGAAATGAAGAAAACATGTTAGAGTAAGAAATGGGTAAGTAGAAGAAAGGTTGTTGAAGTATAAAGTTAATTGGATCAAAATACATGCATCATGCTTAGACTCATATTTCAATATGTATGATCAATTATGGAATCAAAAACAAAGGTTTGCAAGTTAATGTTATGAACTCCTCATCATTCATTTTTCCCCTCACTTACTAATTTCCTACCCACAAATATTCTCTAGCACTTTAAATCCTTCAAGTCAAAGAGGCTCAGAGCATTTCTCTAACTTTTGGTGGGACCGGACTCTCGGCTTAATGACTTAAGGACATCAAGTGATAGAATCCCCTTCAAAAAATCCATTCCCCCCTCATTTCCCTAAGAAAACCCCTTTTCCTAAAGGTTAAACTTCATTTTGCCTAGGAAAAGTCAAAACCCCTATGTAAATCCTATTTCACTCAAATAATCCACAAAAGACATCTTATCCTAAGTATTAAGTGTATGTAAATAAAGTGTTCAAATATTACATAGACATTTATGCTTAAGGGTATATTCACTTCGCTAACTTCATATTAATTTTTAACTTTATTTTTTAATTCCCCGATAAAACCTTTTCCTTTATATTAATTAAATCCCATAAGGAAATACCCTCAACCCTTAGTTTTAATAAAAACTATACATTTACCCCTTATCCCAACAAAATAAATAAAACTCGTCATTAAACCCCGCTCGATCAACTAAACCCATGATTAAGTCTTAATTAATCACAAACCGTTGGGGATTAAAGCTCTGGGCCCCCCGAAACCCATGCCCTTATCACTCGCGCACCTCCCTTGCCCGACTGCCATCTGATCATCTTCCCCTTCATCCAATGGTCCACGACCATATTGGTTACGCTCGATGACCGACCGTTACCCGCTCGACAAAGCGGTTTTCTCCGACCCCCCAACTACTACGTGTCGCGCTCTTGGGTAGATTGGGTCACCCCTCCGATATACCACACAACCTCCATAAGCGATGCGATGGCCTGGGACACTACCTCCCCACTCAACCTGCCAAACTACCCGCTGTTCATTCATAAAATTTGCTGCCAAAAAATAACTGTTGCTCCATAAAAAGGCCAAGAAGCCCTTTATCACCTTTTTTCGCTCATTTTCTCTGCGAACTGGTGTGATTCCTGCAAATGCCGAATTCACCATTTGAACTTTGAATTCACTCCTAAATGAAATTGTAGAGACCCTAGTCGACCTCTCAGCCTGTACCAGATCCAGTTGAACCTCTGTAGCTGCCTCTAAATTTGCAAAATATTCACCCAATTCCAGGTATTTCACCGTGAATTACAACTCACCCTTTCAAATTTGGAAAACGTTTAGCCTATGAAGTATTTTCGTTAAGTAAAATTAATTGAAAAATACTTTAAATTTGAAAACCCACGGCCAAACCCTTTGAGAAATCCCAATTGTCATTTAAAACCTCTGAATTAAATGTTTAAAGCCAAATTTAAATCCACAAGAACTAAATTATGGCTGCCCCTGTTGCCTTGGATGTTAGACCTGTCACAACTCCCCATTTGGACCTCGACCACCTTCCCTTGGTTGACAGGGATTTCTAAATTAAGGATACATCTACCTAGACCCTCCAGCTTCAAATCCATTGTTTAATTAGGGATAGATACCTCAATCATGCTGATGATATTGGCCTTTGGGAGTCGAATTTGCCCAAATACCAGTTCCCAGAGGTACATGTTTTCCCTGAAATTGTCCACCAGTGCCATGCATGTTACATTCCCAGCCTGAGAGCTATTATGTCCCCTGACCAAAAGATTTTGTTCACCATTACAGCTGATTCCACTAATAAAATGTTGTAAATCCAACCAGGTCAAAACCTAACCCCACTCTCCATTGGCAATTTGTTGACCAGTACTCCAAGTTGAGTCTGTCTAGGTTAGCCCAAATATTCCAGACATTCATTGTAGAAGAGCGGTATATTCCCAAAGATCCCCCTCCATATGTTTTGGCCATGTTCTTCGAAAGGGGCAAACAAATCATCACCATGATATCATGTGTTCTTGGCTGCTCCATTGATGAAGTTGTTGATGAACTTGTCTTGGCCTTCATGTTAATTTATACCCCAGGACAACCTCTTGTTGTTTTGTACAATTATGTTGAGTTCATAGCTGAGATAATGTATGAACAGTTCTCCAGGATGCATAATGAGAGAGTGTTCAAATACTGATCTATCCTCTACCATATGTTCCTATATTATCAACTGGACAGATTTCCTTTCTCCCTTCAAAAGCTGGATACCAAAGGCCAGCCCAGGTATGTCATTTTTTGGACCCCACTATTCCATAAGTTTCAGTCACCATATACTTATTCAGATTTAATAGATTCTTATGTTCATCCAATCATGACTATGCTGACAGGAAGCCCTCCACCTAGGATAAGTCTAGAGATCAAAAGGGTCCTTCAGTTGTCTAAACAATGCAAAGTGGGAGATTGGTACCTTTACCGAAACCACACAAAGATAAGAATTTGTGATTACCAGCTAGCAACATATAAACTACCTAAATACCTCCCAATGAGGTTATTTATTGTAGAGTAATATAAACAAATAATGAACTCTGATGAGATAAATTTCATCTCGGTAAAGAAAAGATCACAATTTAAAGTAAAAAACTAGTTAGGCCCCTTCATCTGCAATTCTAGAGAGGCAGGGGAGGAGGCAGACCAAATTTTGCAGCAAATGAAGTTCCAAAAGAGTTTCATGTGGAGGTATGACCCTCAAGAATTTATGACCAGATTAAGAAAGAAGGCCAAGTTGGGACCTTATATTCACCACCCCATACCAAAGATAGAAAGATATGCCAATCAATCTGAGTGGGTGGAAATACTCTTGTAGACAGAGACAGTACAAAGGTAGATGTAGAGAATACCTTATATGACTTAGAAAGACAGTTTGATGAGAGCTCATTTCTGTAGGTACCTGAACAGCAAAAAATAGCCATGAGCACCCCTCCTATCATGCAGACTCCTTAGAATGAACAAAAGAACCCCAAAATTACCGGGGAGGAACCCTCAAGTTCGGGAAAGGGCACGTCAAATATACAATATGACACCAGTCAGAGAAAAAGACCTAGGCCAAATCCTATTTCAGAGCACGAAGACACAAAAGGCTCAATGTAAATAACTGATACTGAGCTGGACAAAAGTAAAGGCACAACTCCATCTGAGGAAACATAGGGACCATCCACATCACAGACCCATATTTTGGAAAGGTAGCTAAGTGTAGAAGTATCCTCATTCAGTAGGCCTACAGATAAGGATAAGGATATAAAAGATAGATATAAAGATATCAATATGAGAAATGAGAAACTAAAGGCCCAAACTTATGCTCAGTATCTCAAACTCACACCTACTAATCAGACTAGGTTGATGTCTGCTTTCGACATCAAAGAGAGAAAACTATAGATGTCCTTCTTAAAACCAACTGCACAACAGCCAAGGACATCAACAGATTACAAGAGAATTGATTTTGAAGTGATGGCAAGGGATATTCATCCCATAGACCAAATTGAGTTTCATAAACATGCTGGAGAAATTATTTACTCCACCCTTACAGGTAAAGCCATAACTGCCCACCAACTGCAGAATTCATTGAGCAATATCTCATCTCAATATCAATTAGAGAAGGACTCCTCATAGGCCAAGGATATTATAATCAAGTCTTTGGAAGACTCAGTGATTGAATTGGGACATGATCCCAAAGTTATTAAAGTCATTGAACAATTGATAAAGAAGAAAAATGATGACATTGATGCACTACAAAAATAATTGAAGATACCTCAATTGCAGCATCCCCAAACACATGAGGTCTTAGAGAGCCAAACCAGACATGAAGAGTTGATGGACTTGGTCCTAAAACTTAATGATCAGTTAAAGGAGACAGAGAAAGAATTAGACACTTTAATTTAATTGAAGCAAAGTGATATTACCACTACATCTACAAATGTCATCCGAACAGTCTCAACAGCAATCCCTTCAACGTTGGTAGCCTCATTGGCTCCCATAGCTCCCATGCCTATAGCACAACCAGTTTCAATAGAGTCTACATCAAAGGTAGGTGCATAGAGAGAAAAAGAAGCAGAGTTGGTCAGAGCCATGGAGGAAATGTCTATTCAGACTACAAAAATAAAAAAACTGAAAGAAAAGGTGACAATCTTGGAAACAGATTACAAGCTTGCAAAAATTATGCGGAAGGAAGAAGTGCAGAAAGCTGCCAGAATGAATGAAAGATTAAAAGCCATGGAGAAAGATCTAGCACTAAAAGAACCCCTTGGGCAAGCCAAGGAACTATTATGGGCAATTATCATTGGCTCTATTAATGATATTTGGCCATCCATTCAAGTGATTTTTGAATAGATAGATCTGATAAAGATAGCTACATAAGCTATCTAAAAAGTCAAGGAAGAACTATGAGACATGCCTGAAGATGCTACCAGACTTATCCACTTCCTCAACAGTAAAAACAAATATGAACTTCGGGAATTGGATATAGAAGATAGGACAGAAACAATTTTGGAGGTAAGAAAGGTCCTTTCCATGAGAAAATTAATGTTAAATTGGAGGACAAGTGTCAAAATATGTAGGTAACAATTGATAGATTTATGGACAAGTTTCAAATTTTGAGAGAGAAAGGTTACCCAGTCCCTTGGTCATAAATGACAAGCTCATGACACAACAGGATTATGACAACAAAATCAGAGAGCTAGCCAAATAATATGTTATGAAACCAGCTCAAGAAAAGATAGAAAAGGGAGATCAACGCCTTAGAATTTAGCCTCTTCGAGGGGGCAACCTCCTTTACATTACATAAATGAACAATTCTTGGATGATTCAAATGAAAAGACCTCCTCTC
>APFE030900937.1:19927-39058 GCA_000404065.3 Pinus taeda | reverse complement strand
GGTGGAAGCATCTAGAGGTGCCTGTGAATCTTGCTCAGGATTATGTTGTTCTCCTATCCCATTTAAAAGGCAAAGCTCCGTTAAACAGAAGGATAGCTGACAGCAGAGGGTGGGAATCGATCCCAGGCAATTACACTGTGTTGAAGGGATATGCCCAGCTTACCCGAATCCCCAGCGCACCGCATGATCCGAGGCCATGGCAGAGGGTATGGACTTCTTCTACGTTGCCCAAAGTGGATACGTTCTGCTGGCTTCTATGTCATCATAGAATTCTGACAGAAGACAGGCTTAAAAAAATAGGATACTCAAGGCCATCCCGCTGCTCTCTGTGTGAGAATCATGAGGAAAACGCATCTCACATGATGTTAATCTGTAACTTCGCTTCAGAATTGTGGAAGGAGGCTTTAGATGCATGGAACATGAAATTTGGTCCATTCAATCACTGCTCAGAGCTCTTTTCTAATTGGAAATGATTATATCCAGGTGGAGCCGCCCATGATTCACAAATCAGAGATGCTTGGCTTGCCCTGCCCAAGCTGATTTGCTGGCATATCTAGTTAGAAAGAAACCAAAGGATCTTCAAGAGTAAGAAGAGAGCTGCTAAGCTAATCTGGGTTAAAATTAAAAGCCATCTTAAAGAATGTATGGGAGACCAGTTAAGCATAAAGGACCTCACTGAACAAGATATAGCCTGGGGTGCCTCCCTGGGTCTTCACTTCTCAGATATTGTAAAGAACCCCCCTCCCCCCTTAAAGTCCTGGAAAATTCACTTAAATGATACAGAGTTTGCCGAATTCTACAACAAAAAGGCGAGGAAAACTCTCTTTTTTGACGGTGCAGCTAAAGGAAATCCTGGTAGCTCTAGAGCTGGGGGGGTCATTAAAAGTGTAGAAGGTATAACGGAAGCTAGATATGCTTGGGGAGTAGGAGTCAACACCAGTATTCAAGCTGAAGCTCTAGCTCTCCTACAGGGACTCAAGGTGATTAAGAATTTGGGAATCAGAGAGGCAGTAGTGTTTGGAGATTCTCAGATCATTATAAATGCCATGGTGAAAAAATCCTCTCCCTCTGATTTAAGACTTTCCAGATTGCTGAGCAGAATCAACACCCTCACATCCTCCTTCCTGAAGTTGGAATTTCTTCACATAAAGAGGGAAAACAACAAAGAAGCAAATGCTGAAGCCAATATAGCAGTTCATCTCCCTCTCAGAAAATATATAAGAGACGAAGAAGAAGGTTGGGATTCCATCCCCTAGCAGATCAATAAGAATGTATTACTGTGTATCGCTGAAGAAGTTTGTTTATATTTTTAAATTAGGACAGATTGAAAATTCTGCAAGATGAACAACATGTAAAATCAGCAAAATCTTCAAGAGGACAGCTACATGGATTCTGGATGAGGCAAAACCTGAGCCTCTCCTCCCATTTTGTAATTTGAATTGAGGCAATTCAGCCAAGAAGGAATATATCAGTCTAACCGTTTCTTTAAAATAATAATAATAATAATTAAAAATTAAAAATTAAATTAGCGATATCTCCCTCATCCAGACTTCGATTTGACCAATTTTTTTTGAAATTGTGTATTTTTTCGCAAAGAACCCAGATCTGTAATTAGATTATGCAAGTGTTGCCCCAGAACATACAGATCTGATCTACAAACTCGTTGCCTCGAAAAATGTCTACAACACAGCTGATTTTTAAATCAACGATATCTCCCTCATCCAAACTAAGTTCCGGCAATTTTGTTTTTCAAATTGGGTATTTTTTCACAAACAACCCAGATCTGCAATTAGATTCTGAAAATTTTGTATCAGAACGTACATATCTTATCTGCAAACTTGCCACCCCGAAAAATGTTTGCAACACAACTGATTTTTAAATCAGCGATATCTCCCTCATCCAGACTCCGATTCGGCCAATTTTTTTTGTTTGAAATGGGATATTTTTTCACAAGCAACCTAGATCTACAATTAGTTTCTAAAAATTTTGCACCAGAACGTACAGATCTGATCTGCAAATTCGTCGCCCAGAAAAATGTCTGCAAAAATAAATAAATAAATTTCGCTTTGCCCAAGAAAGTGCTCTAATACCACTTGTTATGGATCTGACCTGCAAATATATGAAATGCTACCAATATACCCAATAACTGTAAATAATCACGAAAAATAACGAGATCTGAATATAGATAGAAATGCTTCTTTATTTATCAAATCCTTGAGGTAGGGCAACAACATACATTCACTCCTTAAGGAAGGAGAACACTCCACAAGCCATATGCTTGTCCATAAAATATTCCTTCACATATCTCAATGGGGAGTCTCTAGCCTCTATATAGGCCTCATACATACAATACCATGAGTCATTACCATGGTTCCCTCAATACCATCTATCTAATACAATGGTATTATTACATTATTGGTAACTACTTGTGGTCCCTTACATGATATGGGTTAACCACTTTATTTATTACTATGGTCCATCCCATTATTACATTATTCCCTTGGGTACCTCCCTCTGTACCCCCTACTGTCCCCCCTAAGTATACTACAACATCAATTCGAAAAACCCCCTAGTTTATGATAGTGCATATTGATCCATTGACCGAGCTGAAACTAGGTGAAAAGATGGGAGAGGGGCTCAGTGACTACCCAATTGCGCAGTTCAAGAAGTCAGGGATGAACATTGAGCCTTGATACTACACAATGTATAGTCCAGGCTGAGCTAAGGAAGAAAACTATGCAATTATGGAGGTCAGTGTGATAGGCTGAGAGGATGGGCACTAGATTAACGCATTACGTAGTTCTTGGAGGCAAAGGAGGATGGGCCATTGCACAATTGTGTAGCTCGGGGGCTCAGGGGATGAGCTTGAGGCTAGATATTTTGCAATGCACAGTTGAGGCCAGGCTGGGAAGATGGATTGCACAATTTCGGGAGCCAAGGTCGAGACTTGAGCACCAGAACTGTGGAGTGCAGCAGTCTTAGGAGGTGGGCACTGTGCATTGCGCAATGTCAAGAGGAAAGGTCAGAGTTAGAGTACTGAGACTATGCAATGTGTAGTTCATGGAGGCCAGGTGAAGCTAAGTTTCTTGGTCGGGAATCTTTTCAAAAGTTAGCTAAGTGCGAGATCGGTGACACTAATGTGAATAGTGATATGCCTTCAACTTTGATCACACACTTAGAATACTTAATGACACAAAAACATAGATCATCTAGGACACATGAGAAATTAATTTCTCTCAATGTGACAACTTATTACAAGTGCGACACTTAAGATACAATTTTCGACGACCATGATGGTACTCACGCAACAATGATGAAAACTTTGGAAATGAGTGCGATAAATGTTACATGGTTAGATTAAATCATTTTCACAAAGTTATCCCCTTGAAACCACCAAAACAGGCTTATACACATTGTATGACAGCTAACATGTGAAAATATTACATTTTTCATATCTTGCAAATGTGACCGAAACACTTCAGGAAAACACATGGAATGAGTTTCAATGTTTGTGACAACAATGTACAAGACCAAGGAAGTCTCTAAAATTGAGTGTAGGCCAAAATTTTGGAGTGTGTTGTAGTAGTGACAACACTTGGTGACACACTGCTAGAATTCCATCTTCTTTGCTTTAGTTAACTCTCTTATGCAGGGTCTTGGTTCTTCAAGGAGTATTGACTTATAATGTATATTACTTTAGTCTACCCACTTACCCCATGAATAGAAATGGTCCCTTTTATGCCTTCTCGGTTGAACAAAACATAGGATTCAATAATATCACAATGTTTCCAATTGGGAAGGGTAGTGAAGTTCGTGAAATTTAGATTTTCAAAGTATGAATTTTCATTTCTAGTGTTGCTCCACTTCTAGTGGGCCTAAATAGTAACCCAATGGAGCCAGTATAGGAACACAAACATTTCTTCACTGCCAGCGAGCCTGGTCAGTACCTTGACAGAGTTTCTTGCTTCACCTCTCTATGCAATAATCCTTTCTCTTCTTTCACCTTTATTTATTTATTTTTATAGGACTATGAATTGGCACTTATTCATTTTATGGGCGGAAAAGGGATCCCGACTTATTGAGAGTAGGAGAGGTTGTTTCTTCAAAGAATCATATAGAGCCTTTGATTTAGGTTTGCTTGTTTATATTTTTCCCCTTCTCCTCTTCTACTAATTAGATAAGCGTGAGAACATTGAAACACAAATAACCGAGTATGGTCATAAGGTTTCCTAAATAGAAACAAGTTCATTTTTTGACCCAAAACTCTCATCGCAGATGGATCGTGTTTTCCATTGGAACTTCATCGACCAAAATATGAAACCAACACAAGGAATACGGATTGGAGGTTGGCCAAATGCTGAAGTGTCACAAGACTCTTTACAATTCAACCACACATAAAGAATCTAGAAAACACGTTCACACACAACATGTTGGGTGTAGAGCCTGATTATCTTATGTATTCAAAGGTATTGCCACATTGGAGTCTAGTTCGCATTGCCGCCCATAAAATATTTGCTGCAGGGGGGGTCCAAGGGGGGCAGCTACGACCTTTGGGAGCCCCCCCTGGCGGGGGGATCAGGGGAAGCACCCCCGAAGCTGAGAATAGATGTAAAATTGCCTTGTAAAATGTTGTAATCTCGTGGTCAATCTAAGCTGTTTATTAGGCGAAGATTTGACAGTAGAAGTTATGTTTAATTTAGGGTTTTTTCCCTAGAAGGCAACCCCTCACTATATATGAGGGAATTGTATTGCATCTATGTAGATATGTATTCTGAGTGAGAAAGAGAGAGGAGATTGAGAGTGAAGAGGGAATTACAGGGGATCTGTTGTAGCTTGTATCTCTTTAGTTTTCTGGATAATATGAAAAGAAGGATTGGTTGTTTCTTCGTGGACGTAGCCTAAACTGGGTGAACCACATATATCTGTGTCTCTCTTGTTTTATGCGTTTTCTGTGTTTATATTTCTACAATATTTTATTTGTTCCATTGCTTTGTAATATATAATTTTATAACAACTGGTCTTAGAGCCCAAGCTCTATTTGGCTAATAAACTCGTAGGAGAGAAGGGTTCCTAGTTCGAGTTGGAACAATGGCAGAGGATGGTAGGTTTAGGGTTGAAAAATTTACTGGCCAAAACTACCAGCTGTGGAAGATGAAAATGGAAGATTGTTTATACCAGAGAGATATGTACCAACCATTGAGCGGAAAGACAAAGAAGCCAATGAGTATGATAAACACAGAATGGGATATTCTAGATAGAAAAGCACTTGGAACAATACGGTTGTGCCTAGCGACGTCGGTAATGTTTAATATTTCAAAGGAAATGACAACAGAGGGTTTAATGTAGACATTGGCCAAACTATATGAAAAACCTTCAGCCTCAAATAAGGGATATCTTATGAAGCATTTATTTAATATGAAGATGTCAGAAGGTGGATCTATTGCTGATCATTTAAATGAGTTTAATACAGTTACTAGTCAGTTAAGTTCTATAGGGGTAACTTTTGATGATGAAGTTAGGGCTCTGTTATTTCTGTGCTCATTTCCAGAAAGTTGGAATGGTTTAGTTATGGCCATTAGTAACTTTGTCTCTGGATCTAATACTTTAAATTTTGATGATGTTGTCGGTGCAATCCTTAGCGAGGAAATGTGACGGAAAAGCTCTGGTGAGACATCAGGTAATGCTTTGATTACAGAGACTAGGGGAAGAAAAATGAAAAGAGGAAAGAGCCCTGGATATTGCAGTAAGTCAAGAAAAGGTAGATCCAAGTCCAGATCGGGAATAGTGTGCTGGAAATGCGGGAAGAAAGGACACTTGAAGAAAGACTACAAGTCTCTAAAGGGAAAAGAAGGAGATGCGCACAAGAAACTAATCATGAAGCGAATGTAACAAGTGATGTGTTGCAAGATGCTTTGATTCTTTCATTAGAAAATATTATGGATGCCTAGGTGGTAGATTCAGGGGCCTCATTCCATGCCACCCCTGATAGGAAACATTTTTATGATTATGTTCAAGGAGATTTTGGACAGGTTCGATTAGGTGATGATAAACCCAGTAAAATCATTGCAATGGGTACAATTTTCATAAAACAGCAAAATGAAAATCAGTGGCTATTGAAGGAGGTAAGGCATGTTCCAGATCTGAAGAAAAATCTGATTTCAATCGGGCAGTTGGGAGGTGAAGGTTGTGTAACTACTTTCACAGATAAAACCTGGAAGGTCACTAAAGGATCCCTGGTAATAGAGAAAGGAGAAAATGTTGGTACATTGTATTTATGCAATGGTATTTCTAATTATGTTAATGCTTTAACCTCTACAGGAGAAGATATGGCATTGTGGCATCATAGGCTTGGGCACATGAGTGAGAAGGGGATGCAAATTATTCACTCAAGAAATTTGTTGCTAGGTTTGAAGCATGTTGATTTAAAATTATGTGAGAATTGTGTTTATGGAAAACAGAAGAGTGCCAGATTCCTTAGAGTTGGGAAAGAAAAGAAGAGAAGAAAATTAGAGCTTGTGCATACAGATGTATGGATACCTGCTCAGGTATCATCTCTTGGTGGCTTTCATTATTATGTTACTTTTATTGATGATGCAACCAGAAAAACCTGGATTTATTGTATTCGAAATAAATCTAATGTATTTGATACTTTCAAGAAATGGAAATCTTTGGTTGAAAATGAGACAAGAGAAAGGTTGAAGTGACTTAGATCAAACAATGGAGGTGAATATTGCAGCAAAAAGTTTGATAGGTATCATTCAAAGAATGGAATTCATAGAGAGAAGACAGTTCCAGGAACACCACAAGAAAATGGTGTGTCAGAAAGGATGAACAGGACAATCATGGAGCATGCAAGGTGCATAAGATTGCATGCAGGATTGTCTTTACAATTTTGGATAGATGTTGTAAATACTGCTATTTATCTAATAAACAGAGGGCCTTCAAATTCCTTGGACGGTGGTATTCTAGAGGAGGCACGGACAGGTAAAAAGGTAAACTACTTTTTTTTAAAGACTTTTGGTTGTGAAGCCTTTGTCCACATTAATAAAGAAAATAGAACAAAGCTTGAGGCAAAATCAAAGAAATGTACCTTTATTGGATATGATGTTAATGATTTTGGTTATCGCTTTTATGATTATGAAAAACACAAAATTATTAGGAGCAGAGATGTGATATTCAATGAAAAGGTTTTGTATAAGGATCAGTTGCAGGAAAAGAAGTAGGAAAAAGAAAATAGAGAAGACATAGTGCTTCACGAGATCACAGGAAAAGTGATGGTGCCTAAAAATCATAATGATCAATAGCCAGAACAACAACCACAACAACAACAAGCACCTCAAACACCTAAAAGTGGTGCTAGAAGATCTACCAGGATAAGTAGACCCCTTGAACGATACTCTCCTTCATTATATTATGTATTGTTGACTGATTCTGGTGAACTAGAATGTTATGAAGAAGCAGTGCAGGTAAAAACTAGGAAGAAGTGGGAGCAAGCCATGAAAGAAGAGATGGACTCCTTAGCACATAACCAGACTTGGGACTTAGTGAGGTTGCCTGCAGGTAAAACAACATTGCAGAATAAATGGGTTTACAAGTTGAAGGAAGAAGATGGAGGTAGAAAAAGGTATAAATCTAGACTTGTGGTGAAAGGGTTTGCACAGAAAAAGGGTATAGAATTTGATGAGATATTTTCTCTTGTTGTTAAAATTACTTCAATCATAACTATTTTAAGTCTAGTAGCAGCTGAAGATTTGCATCTTGAGCAGTTAGATGTATAGACAACATTTCTCCATGGGGATTTGGAGGAAGAGATATATATGCAGCAGCCACAAGGATATGAGGGAAAAGGGAAGGAGAAACTAGTGTGCAGGTTGAAGAAGAGCTTGTATGGCTTAAAACAGGCTCCAAGGCAGTGGTATCTAAAATTTGTTAGGTTTATGTCTGAACAAGATTATATTGGATGTCACTCTGACCATTGTGCTTATCTCAAAAGGAAAATGATGGTAGCTATATTATATTGTTATTGTATGTAGATGATAGGCTTGTTGCAGGTTCTAACATGCAGGAAATAAATGCACTCAAAACAAAATTGGAAAACTCATTTGCAATGAAGGATTTAGGTGCTACAAAACAAATCCTTGGTATGAGAATAACTAGATATAGGAAGAATCGCAAATTAACATTGTCTCAAAGTGAGTACATAGAAAAGGTGTTGAAAAGGTTTAATATGCAGAATGCAAAACCAGTTAGTATACCTTTGGCTAGCCATTACAAATTAAGTAAGGAGGAGTGTCCCAAGACTGAGGAACAAATGGCTCATATGTCTAAAATTCCATATGCATCAGTAGTTGGAAGCTTAATGTATGCAATGGTCTACACAAGGCCTGATATTGCACATGCAGTGGGAGTTGTAAGCAGGTACATGAACAATCCAGGAAAAAAACATTGGATGGCGGTGAAGTGGATTCTTAGGTATTTCAGAGGTACCACAAATCAAGCATTATGCTTTGGTGGTTTAAACATTGTTCTACAAGGATATGTTGATGTAGATATGGCGGGTGATAGAGATAACAAGAGAAGCACAACAAGGTATGTGTTTACTGTAGGTGGAACAACTGTCAGTTGGGTCTCAAAACTACAAAGTGTTGTTGCACTCTCAACAACAGAAGCAAAGTATGTTGCACTATAGAGGCTAGTAAAGAAATGATTTGGTTACAAAGGTTTCTGGATGAGTTGGGTAAGAAGCAGGAGTTGGGAAAGTTATACAGTGACAGCTAGAGTGCCATACATCTTACAAAGAACTCTGCATTTCATTCCAAGACTAAACATATACAACTCAAGTACCATTTCATATGGTCAGCATTGGAAGATGGACAGTTGAAGCTGGAAAAGATACACACTACTAGAAACCTGCAGATATGTTAAAAAGGTGTAACAGGAGAAACGAGAATTTGCTTAGTTCAATGTCTCAAAGTAGAGAAGAGATAGAAACACAAGGTCCAAATGGATTATTGTCAGCAAAAGAAGCAGTGGTGGAGTTGTTATAATCGTTACAAGTGGAGATTGTGGTGTGGCTGATTATTTTTGTATTAAAGGTATCATACATTGGACCCAGTTGTAATGGGTGGCATGTCGCCCTAAAATATTCGTCAGGGGGGTCCAAGGGGGGGGGGGGGGGGGGGGGAATGTGAACCTTAGGGCCCTTCCCGCCCACCCCACCTGGCGGGGGGATCGGTGGTAGCGCCCCTGAAGCTAAGAATAGATGTAAAATTGCCTTGTAAAATGTTGTAATTTCGTAGTCAATCTGGGTCGTTCATTAGGCGAAGATCTGACGGTAGAAGTTATTTTTAATTTAGGGATTTTTTTCCCTAGAGGGAAACCCCTCACTATATATGAGAGAATTGTATTGCGTCTATGTAGATCTATATTCTGAGTGAGGAAGAGAGAGGAGATTGAGAGAAAATAGGGAATTATAGTGGATCTGTTGTAGGTTGTATCTCTTCAGTTTGTTGGATAATATGAAAAGAAGGACTAGTTGTTTCTCCGTGGACATAGCCCAAACTGGGTGAACCACGTATATCTGTGTCTCTCTTGTTTTATGTGTTTTCTGTGTTTATATTTATGCAATATTTTATGTGTTCCATTGCTCTGTAATATATAATTTCTAACACAACACTTATTTACATGACGAAAAAAACCACAAACCAAACGAACAAGAAAATACTATGTACATAATGTAGGGAATAGCCCCTGATCATCATTGAAAATAATGTTTTAAGTATTGCCCATTAATAGGGAGAGAGTCAATCTTCTTGCCTAGTAATTGCAGACGATATGTGCGTTGGCTAAAATTTTTGTTAATAGTGAATGCTCCAATCCATATGGATTGATACTTGGTGTGTTTTCCTTTGTCCTCATGAGCTTTTTCCCACTTCAAGACTAAGTCACCCACACTAAAGTTATTCTTAGCTACAGACTTATTTCGAACCACATCTTGATACGACTCTGGTGAAGGGAAATTTTTATTTTTATTTCAACCTTTCTTATTTTAGATTGTGAATAGTGTCCATCCTATGTTGAACTAATAAAAATGGCTTGCCCTAGGATTCTTGCGAAAGTTGGAGGGTAGGAAAGTAGATGTTAGGAGGAAGGATGGCTTCTTTTCCATACACTAGGAAGTAAGGGGATGTGTTCAGAGAGGGATTTGGAATGACTCGGTCAACCCATAAGGAATTTACCAAAGTGGAGTGCCAGTTCCTTTGTTTAGAGAATATGGTCTTCTTGATGATACATATAAGGTTTTTATTTGTAGACTCAGCAAGACCATTTCCCTATAGATAGTATTTGTCTGAATGTTTCAATACAATTCCATTTTCTAATGCAAAATCATATAATTTTAATGATGAAAAATATGTCGCATTATCGAAAACAAGTGAAGTTGGAATGTCAAACCTGGAAATGATATTCTACTTAAGGAATTTGATGACTCCCTGACATTCACCTATTTAAGTGGAACTACTTTTGTCCATCGCATGAAGAAATTTGTAGTAGTGTTTCTTTGACGAATGTAGAAATATTTCTCCAATGACATCAAAGCCCCACTATTTAAACGATTCTTCCACTACGATAGGATGCAATGGTGTGGTTGACTTCTTGATTAGTTCAGCACGCCTTTGATAGACTGGGCACTTGCATGCATGGGCGTGAGCATCTTTGAATAATGTAGGCCAATAGAAATGGACCCACATAACTTTATGCATAGTTGTGTTACCCGCAATGTGTCCCCCCGCTGGTCTGTAATGGAGATCGTGCAGTACTTTATCTAAACCGTGCACTTCTAGGCACCTGAGAAACACTCTATTATGATGCTTTATAAAAAGAACCCCATACATCAATTGATAAGATAATTATTTTGTTATAAGTTCCCTCTTGTGTTGTGCAGATAATTCGGAGGGAATGCTGTCTTGATCAAGGTGGTGCACATCTGTGTACCAAGATTTCGTGATGGTAGTGGGGGAAGCTCTCTCAACATTATAAATTTCACTTCCCTGCTCCCATTTGGAAGGATATTCTTCTTTTGTGTCTACTGCTACTGATGATATCCATCACAGTCCATGGCTTTTGATTTTATGAACTAGCTTGAACTCTAAATTGTACTCTTGTAAACTAGTCAACAAGTTCGCTCTTCTCTCACCCATCTCTTATTGAACAAACAATGATCAGACTGTTCGGTGCGAAACAAAGATGATGCAATGATTATTTAAGAGATAGGGCCAGAAGTGCTTCAATGCCTTGTATATTACATAAGCTTGTTTGTTGATGGTGGGGTAGTTAAGTTCAAGTCCTTGAAGGCTTGCGCTCATGAAAGATATTGGACACTCATTGTTTTGATCATCCTTTTGTGTAAGCACAACGATGAGAGAAGTAACAGGAGCGAAAGTGTAGAGCATAAAATATTTTCTAAAATATGGGTTGTACAAAGCAGGTGCTTCTGTAATGGCTTGCTTAATACATGAGAACACATCGTTTTCCCTTTTGTCCCATTTTTAAATTTCATCCTTCTTTACCATCCCCTATATTGGCTTCACGATCGGATCATAATCAGAGATGAACTTGCAGAGAAAGTTGATTTTCCCCAGGAAGGACTACATAGATTTCTTGTTCACGGGGAAGGGAATCTGCGTAATTTCTTCGACCCTATCCATGTATAATTTAATCCAAATTTTGGCAATAATATGGCCCAAGATTTTACCCTCGGACACTACGAAAATACTCTTTTTTGGATTAAGGGATATCCTGTACTTACGACATCGCTTGAATATTTTCTTTAGATGGCATATGTGGTCAGATCTCTTCTTGGAAAACACCTTGACATCGTCAAGATATACCACTACACTCTGTCCAACCAGTATGTGGAATGCAATGTCCATGGCACATTGAAATTTTGCACCGACATTAATAAACCCAAATGGCATTCTCTTAAACGTGAACATACCCCACTTCATGTGAAATGTTGTTTTCAGTTTATCATACTCTGAGACTAGAATCTGGTCGTAGCCAGAATATCCATCCAACAAAGAAAACATCTTTGACCTCGATATTGTTTGTAGTATTAATTCCATATATGGCACAGGGTAATTTTCTTTGTTTGAGGTGCAGTTCAAGTTATGGAAAGTAACATATAAGTGTATTTCCCCCATACTTCTTTCTCACAGGGACCAAGTTCAATAGCGAGTAGAATGTCACAATTGTTATATGATTCGAGCATCCAATAGTTTCCTCAATTCATTTTGAATCAGAGGCTCAAGCATCATATGTACCTTCCACTGC
Source organism: Pinus taeda (assembly GCA_000404065.3). Classification (NCBI taxonomy): domain Eukaryota; kingdom Viridiplantae; phylum Streptophyta; class Pinopsida; order Pinales; family Pinaceae; genus Pinus; species Pinus taeda. The sequence continues at coordinate 26,728 of APFE030900937.1, read as the reverse complement.
TTTTGTTGGAATGACTTGGCCCCTTTTTTTATTGGGATCACATGCTAGATTATTTGTGTGTCATGAGTTTTGAGCTCATCATATGCCCATGCGAATACATATTAGTACTTCTTGAATAAGCATATAAAATCTTGTCTCTCCTACAGTATACATCAAGTACCAAGATTAACAAACTTTGGATCATTGTTTGTTCCAAGATTTATTTGTTCATGCGACAATGTTGAACTGTGCATTTTCGCATTGACTAGCCCTCAAAAGTGGTTTTCAAGTCATACAACTTTTCCAATGATACCATGCCCTTCATCATGGGGTTCTCTTTGTTCGCGCAAGATGCATCCCACAATTGTTTCTCACACTCGTCCTTGTCGATAGCTGCACCCTTGAATACATCAATGTTCTCCATAAAGTGAAGTATTTTTTGGTCATCATTGAAAATGCGTAAATTAGTGATATTGTCAGGACTAAAATAATATTGAAAGCTTGTAAATGTGAAATCAAACACCATACCTCTTGTTGGTAACTTTTGAGATGATGTGACACGCAATGTATAGTATCATGTACCTATCGTACAATAATTTTTGAGTCACCCATTGTTTTGAGGACTGGAACATTGAGGTCAATGGATCATTGCAAACCCAAAATGAGTGCTTCATATTTTGCGGTGATGTTCATGCACTCGAATTCCAAGCAATTGGTGATCAGATGTTTCCTCTTTCGTGGGTCTACTAAAACACAACCAGTTCTAGAGCCCTCCTGTGTTTTGGAACCATCAAAATATAATTTCCAAACATTATATGTATAAGGACTACGTACTACACTAGTACTAATATTACTACAACTACTAACTCTACAAATGTCATTTGCATCAGTTGGACTAGAAAGGAGTTCCAACTGTGTGTCTGGTGGAATTGGGGATGGCTTAGCAACATAGTATGCCATATCAGTTTACAAGAAGAAATTTCCAAAGATAAGATTTATGAAATACATTAGTTCAATATTACCATCGAAGGGAGTAATAGTGTGTTTCATGTACTTCTCTGAGTTCACCTGGATCTTATTATTTTTGCCCTTCTATGGAAGCCATAAACTTGACCAGTCCGTACGAAAATACCCCTGTAGCTTGTTGGACTAATCCCTGCTCAACAATACACTATATACTTCTGGGATTTCCACAATTATTGTATGTATACATTGATGAACTAGGTGATCAAATGATGAGATAATAAGAACATTTCTGAGTTCACCAATTGCATGGACAAGGGTCTTATATAGCTGAATGATATGTGCATCTGTTTTATCCCATTTTGTGTTGATTTTCTTTATGACAGATAATGGAATTACATTCACCGATGCACCTGAATCAACTAAGCAATTGTGTACATTATAATTGAAATTTTCAAATGTTAACAGAAACTGAGGGCAGAGTGTGTTTGCATCCATCATTAAAGCATTAAGTACATATTCAAGGGGACCATAGGACTTACCAGATCCCTTCTGCAAAGAAGCGTCATTACTTGAGGAGGAATATCTGATTGCGCATAGGAGAATGTCCCACTTCTCGCAATCTTCATCAGTTAAAAAAGTGAAGTATTCACACAGGCTTTCTTCATCTCTTCAAATATGTTGTAATTGAGTGTAGGGGAGATTGTCAAAGTGTCTGGAGGAGAAACTTGTTTTGTGACTTCTAGAGTGATGGACTTGCTTTCACTGCTTGTGGAAGTACTTTTTTTTGTAACTATATTTCCAGACTTGCTCAGAGTGTTTTGCGTTGAGTTTACGGGCGGACTAATATTCCTTAAAAAAATCTTTTTCAATTTCTGCTTCGTCAACTCTTGTTCACTAGTCGGCCCTTAGTTTCTCAAATTATACCGATTGTTCTACTTCTATCTCGGGCCATCACTCAATGGCTACTTTTCGGTGATGCTCTTTTCAGCTATGAGTATGCAATTGAATGTGTTCACTGCATGCCCTATGCTTGGAGTTTCTTCGGTTGGAGCTGCTTCTTCCTTTTCTTCCTCAGGCTCAATCTACTCATCAGAAAGTATTATTTCAATAAAATACGTAGAAAGAGAATTCATGTTTTAGTTCCATTGTGGGCATGTATTTTCTTAATGATATTCTTGATGAAATGAATAGTACTAGTCCATGTCTATACTCTCAACATTGTACACAACATTTGCGATTTTCACAGACTTGACTGGTTGGTTACCGTTGTTATTGGAGTTTGTAGTCCTTCTGAGAAAGTTGAACTTGGGAGGCTTTCTGATCACGCTGGTCTCTCTTGACCTTTGTCTCAATTCTTCCCACTCATTTGGTAGAGTCTTGATGGTGTGATTCAAGATCTCAAGATCGATAGCTTCTTTCTCCTTGTCCTTGTTTATGGAGGCCTGAGACTTTTTACCTGTGTATTTGGAGTCTTTAGCTAGTTCATCATCTCTAATGACCCCAATCGCATGCAATTCCTTTTCAACTGCAATTTCCTCTTCATATTTTTTTGCAAGAGTTTCTTTCGCATTTCTCTTCACGAACTACGCAATGCTTGTTGGCAAAGCAGATGCGTAGTAATTGATTGTAATGGAGTCGTGGGGTTTTTTATTTGTTTGGAATTTATTCAAAATATGGTTAAACCTCTTATTAAAATATTTCACCTTTTCTTTGTGCTCCATCTTAGGATTTCCTAACTCTTTCAACAACATGGTAGGGTTTTGTCATCAACAAAATTTTCAAGAAAAATCTTCTTAAACCCCTTCTAATTCAGAGGAAGACTATGATACCATATAGTTGATATGCCATGTAAGGCGCATGGAAAAAGTTTTCATGCAACATCATTGTAACATAGCTCTATAATTTGTAGATGTAGGTAGAAGTTTTCCATATGGTCCTTTGCTTCCATTACTTTGTTAGGGTCGTACTTCGTTAAAATATTCTCCAAATGTCTTGGAATCTTATGTACAATACTCGGTATCGCAAGTGGTCCCATAGACATCTAATCCAGATCTTGGTATGCCATATCTTCATCATTTTCCTCCTCCTCTTTGTCAAAATCTGATGCCTCTTCTTCTTCTTCTTCACTACCTGACCCGCAGAAAGAGTTGTTTGAGAGTACAACGTTATCTCCATCACCATCATTGTATGGTGGAGGTTTTTCTAACTTCTCATTATTTTCCACAAAATCCTCTAATTCTTCAAGGGTGGTGAAAACCAAATATTCAATCGTAGAAACCATTATCCTGGTAGGGGTGGTTGGGTTTTTCTTTGGAAAATAAGGAAGGTTGTGTACTCCCAAAATTAATCCAATATCCTTTGAAAATTTATGGGTTATAAAATGGATGGCCTGTATTTGATCATAAGAGATTTCACAAGTTTATACAAGCTCGAGCTGAGAAGATTCACCAACTTCTGGAATGTAAGCAGGGGAGATCGTGGGAATGTTACTGCCTTGGCTGGAAGATGTAAGATTGGATTTGGTGATGTTATCCACCATAAAAACCTAGTTTCCCTCCTTATAGCACTAGAAACGTTGACGGTGTTGGACCCGCCAATCTTCAAGGGGTCTCCCCGATATGTGGTCCCAATAAAAGCTCACATCTTTTGGGATAGGAACCCCATCCAAAATATGGCTCGGTTGTCAAATTCTTAAAGATTTGTCTTGAATATAATTGTCAGAAAGACAGAGGAGTGCAATGGTGCCTTTGAAAAGCAAGAATGTGTGTTTGATGAGTGTTCGTTTGTAGGTGTGTCAAATTTCTTCTACCGTGGAGGGAAAGAGTAAAGTGATCCTCTAAGAGAGAGGTAATAGTACCACCCTCATAGAGACACACATAACTAGGAAGGATCTGTTTAACATCTAGCTGAATAGTCCACAAGGGACGGGATAGTCATTACAACTAATCAAAGAGAAAAATGTGTCTCGTATCCTGCAAAATAGTTTACAAGGATGGGACAATCATAACAACCATTATAGCACATTCTCAATAACATAAGTACTAAAATAACTAAAATAGTTCAACTACTTTAGCACAGATGGAAGTAAACATGAAATACAAACATCCACAAAATAGTCTTACAAATATTCATAATCCATGCATGAAGAACGTGTTGGCCATGAAGGCTTATGTTATTAATTAAAAGTCCCAAGACACATGTAATTCAGCCTCTTCAAGGGGGAAACCCCATTTATATTACACAAATGAACAATTCTTGGATGATACAAATGACTAAACCTCCCTTCTATATATAGGAGTATAAGGGGTCACAATATAATCAAGCTGACATAACAGTAATAACACAAGGGCACAACAATAACAATAGTGGGTTTCTATGGGGCACACTAATAACAATATGGGGATAATAGGGGCACAATAATAACAATAAGGGCTACAATGACAATAGTAATGGGGGAATCACTAGTATTATAGGGACCTAACATGCCCCTCTCCTTCTAAAGATCATTTTCCTCGATGCTTGAATAGTTTTGGATGCTTTTGTATAAAATTCTCATCCTCCCATGTGGAATCTTCATCGGATAAGTTCTTCCACTTGATGAGATACTCCAAAATTGATCGATTTTGTAACTGTCTAGTTCTTGATTCTGTGACTACTTTTGGTTCCAATATGATTTTTCCTTCCTCGTCAAGTTTTGGAAATATTGTTTGAACTGGGAGCTTGTCACCTATAACCTTTAAACATGAAACATGGAAAACTGGGTGCACTTGGGAAGATGCAAGAAGCTCCAATTTGTATGCCATAGTACCAATCTTTTGCAACACCTTGTACAAACCATAATACTTTGGTGATAATTTATTATCCTTCATAGCTTGCTTGAGATAAATTTTTTTATATGGTTGTAGGCGTAGGAATACCCAGTCACCTACATCAAAACTTCTTTCGCTACGATGTTGATTTGCCTATTGTCTGATTTTATTCTGAGCTAATGTGAGGTTATCCTTTAAGAGTTGGAGAAATTGTTGTTGATGCTTGATGTGATGTTCCACTGCTTGAACCTTAGAATTTTCTCTTAAATATGATGTGATGGATGGTAGATGATATCCATAAAGTGCCATAAATGGGGCCATTTTTGCTGCAGTATGGAAGGAAGGTTTATACCACCATTCAGGAGAGGCAACCCATTGACCCATTGGAGGTTATCAGTACAAAGCAATGAAGATATCCTTCCAAAACATTGTTTACTATCTTCAGTTTGCATCAGATTGAGGAGAATAAGAAAGCTATGAGCTAACTGAGTACCAGACAAGAAAAAAAATTCTATCCAAAAATTTCCATGAAAAATGGGATCTTTGTCACTTACAATAATCTTTGGGTTTCCATGTAGCTTTTGAATTGTTTCCATAAATGCAGTAGAAACCATATTGGCTTTAACAGATGCGATAATGCACAAAAAGGGTGCATACTTGGTAATTCTATCAATTACCACCATGATGACACTCTTTCCTTTAAACTTGGGTAAACCTGTGATAAAATCCATTGAAACCTCCTCCCAATGTTGGCTTGGAATGAATAAAGGTTGTAATAGACCTGGGGTCTTAATTGTTTCAACTTTAGTTTGTTGGAAAACCAAACATTCTACCACAAACTTTTGAATATCTGATTTAAGGCCATCCCAAAATAATTCCTTCTTAACCTGGTGGTAAGTTTTTAAAAATCCTAAGTGCCCTCCTAAGGGAGAAGTGTGCAATTCCATAAGAATCTTTTGGTTGAGTTGGGAATTCTTACATAGTATAAAAGCGATCTTTGTACCATAACGAATCATTTTTCCAGCTAAATGTATCAGATGTACAGGGATCTTGTTGTAACTTTTGAATGAGTGCCCACACTTCTTTGTCATTCTTCCATTCATCCCTTGCTTCATTTATCCAATCTGGTTGGATAATTGAAATGGCACATAGTAATGCTTCCACATCCTCATCCTTTCTTTAGAGTGCATCAGCCACAACATTTTGCTTCCCTTTTTTGTAGATGATCTCAAAGTCATAACCCAACATCTTTGTGACCCATTTTTGTTTCTCTTCAGAGGATAATCTTTGTTCTAAAAAGTATTTAAGACTATCATGATCCTTTTTTACCTTCAAGTGTCTTCCCATTAGGTAGGGTTTCCATTTCTTAAGTGCATGTAGTATTGCCAACATTTCCTTCACATAAATAGCTTTCTCTAAAGAATTTCCTTTGATTGGATGACTTTCAAAAGAAATGGGTCTTTCATCTTGCATTAAAACAACAGCAATTCCATTTCTTGAAGCATCAAATTCCATAATAAAGGTTTTTGTGAAGTCTGGCATAGCTAAGACCGGTGCTTGGCACATTGCCTCTTTAAGCTGTTCGAAGGCCTTTGTTGATTCTAGAGTCCATGAAAATGCATATTTCTTCAATAATGTTGTTAGAGGTGCTGTTACTCTTCCATAATTCTTAACAAACTTGTGATAATACCTTGTCAACCGGAGAAATCCTCGTAGATGCTTTATGGATGTGGGGATTTTCTATTCCTTAATGGCTTTAATTTTTCTAGGGTCTACCTTAACACCTTCATGAGATAGAATATGACCCAGATATTCCTCCTCTTGTACTCCAAAGAAACATTTGGAGCTTTTTGCATATAATTGTTTCTCCTCCAATAGTTTGAGCACCCTGTTTACATGTTGAACATGATCCTTCCAAGACTTGTTGTAGATTAGTATATCATCAAAAAATACTAACACAAATTTTCTAAGGGTGGGTTTTAAAATGGAATTCATCAAACCTTGAAATGTAGAAGGTGCATTAGTAAGGCCAAAAGGAATGGAAAAT
>APFE030900937.1:0-19091 GCA_000404065.3 Pinus taeda | reverse complement strand
AACTAAAAGCTATTGTACCCAAGGATTGTAGCCATTGGACTCCTAGTACAACATCAACACCACCCATTGGAATGGAAATCATTGGGCTATTCAATACATATTATACCATGGATAGCTTGATATTATGGCACTTTCTAGAGCAATTTATGTTTCCTCCTCTTGCACCCATCACTTAACACTCTGGTGCTGGATATAGGAAGCAATTCAATTCCTTGGCTATCTTACAATGAATAAAATTTTGGGTACTTCCCGAATCAATCAACACCATTACCTTTTTCTTCTTGATATGTCCTTCTATCTTGATAGTTTGAGGAGTGGTAATTCCAGCCAATGCATTACAAGATATTATTGAAAAAATGTGCAACAAGAAATGTTAAATTTAGAATGTGCTAAAAATAGACCTGCTAAAATAGCAGTTTGGCCAGTGAGTTCATTGGCCACATTGAGTGAGAGGTGAAACTGCTAAAGATAGAAAGTTCTAAAAATAGCATTTCTGGGTCCCTTCCTATTTATAGCAGTCCCTAGTCTATCTATAGGAAGTAAAATTAATTTTGGTCTTAACATCAATTGGAAATATTAATTAATTAATTCAGTTGAGTTAATTAGTTAAGGAAATTCGAATTTGAAGTCTTTGTGGGCATGCACGTGAGTTGTCCCACTGATTGAGGAATTGATCCTTAATTTCCTCCACTGATTGAGGGAATAAATATGAGTTCTATAATGAGAGAATCAGTTGACTTAGTTCTAATTAGTCAAGTCCAGTTAGGTTATTTTAACAAGTTGTTAAAATAATAAAATATAGTTTTTTAATGCTTGCATGCATGTGACAACTATTATTTTAGATAACTGAGGATTCACTCATGGATAACTGTTGCATGTCAGTTCTGTCAGAGACCCAGTTGAGATCAGATGTGGGACAGTGTACTATCAGTTGCTTGGATATTTCTAGTAAGTATTCCTTGCATGGAGAAGGATCTATTATAGGATATTGGAGTACTTGTGGCCTATATATTGAGGCCTAGGTAATCCATGATTTTTATCTTCTGATTGAAGATCATCAGAGTACAGAGAGAGCATGATAACTATTGAGCTGATTCTTTTTGTATTCTGAAGAGGATTTCCACTTGATTGATAATACATGTTTGGGGTTTTATGCTAGTGCTTTCTCCTGGATATATCTTGTGTTATGTGTGATTAATTTCTCATTCTCAGTTATATGTGTTCTTATTGATGTTGCTCATGGTTGATTAAGCTTCCGCTAAATTGTTTGCAGAAGTAGATTAAGTGTTTTTCTTTAGTACATTACATTACCAAGTTGATCTACAGGTGGGAAATTTCTACATGGTATCAGAGCTAGCTTATTTGTAAAAAAAGTTCTACATGGTACCAAAGCTAGCTTATTTGTAGGAAAAATTCTACATGGTATTGGAGCACAGGTGATCAAGGAGAGAATAGTATACTGAGAGGAGATTTCAAAGTTTTGAGTTTTGAGCCGAGAGTTTGCAGAGAAGATATGAAAATTTATGTACAAAATTTTCAGAAATAAATAGCATATTAATACCCAAAATCAAAATAAAAATTGGCTGAATCAGAGTTTGGATGAGGGGGATATCGCTGAATTAAAATCAGCTCCTTTTCTAGAAAATTTTGTGACGACGGGAAAGTGGAAATATATTGGTGTGCTAGCCAAGAACCTGTATGCACTTGAGGTACACGATACATGCAAAGCCTTGAGGATAAAAGCAAAGGTTAGAGACTTGGTGGTTGAGAGGGAGGGTATATTACCTCTCAACATGCAGAGCCAGAAGAAGTCTCAGACGATTGTGGAGGAGCCACGAATGGTGCAACAACTTCAGGAGGTTGTGGAGCAGCCACAACAGGGGAAGCTGAGAGGAGATCGATTAGAGGCATATACTCATGCAGAGACCTCCAGTAGGGGGAAACTTCGAGCCACGTGGGCAGAGGTATCACATGCAGCCATACCTCCAGGTAGGAGGTGGGGCGATATAGAGTGATTGTCCCAAGGAGGAGGGGTAGGACCCTTGAGGTACCCAACCTCTTGGATGAGACCTTGCTACAGGAGCCCCAATGTGGAGTAGCAGGAACTAACTGATTGGGTAGAGACAGATGTGGATGGAGTGGCAGAGAGAGCGACAGTGTAGGGAATCCCAGGATAGCGCTAGCTAGCAGGCTGCAGCAATAAGAGAGGCACAAGTGTTTTTCACAGTGCTAGGTGGCACAGAGAGGTGTGCAATGGTAAAAGATGCATGGAGATGTTGCAGTAGCGCAGATGTCAGAGAGGGAGCACTTGTCAGTAGCAGGTAGAGCTTCAGCATTAGAGTATGTTCCTAGCCCAACAGAGTGGTCAGTTGGGAGTGTTTTTGTTCCAAGTGTTGTTGGAGCAAGTGGACCAGGTAGGTGTGTTGCATGCAGAACATTCCAGAGTTACAGCATCGAGTTCAGGAGAAATCCTTTCTTGTTGAGAGGGAGTGTTGAAAAATGTGCAACAAGAAATGTTAAATTTAGATGTGCTAAAAGTAGACCTGCTAAAAATAGCATGTCTAAAAATAGCAATTTGGCCAGTGAGGTCATTAGCCGCATTGAGTGAGAGGTGAAACTGCTAAAAATAGAAAGTTCTAAAAATAGCATTTCTAGGTCCCTTCCTATTTATAGCAGTCCCTAGTCTATCTATAGGAAGTAAAATTAATTTTGGTCTTAACACCAGTTGGAACTATTAATTAATTAATTCAGTTGAGTTAATTAATTAAGGAAATTCGAATTTGAAGTCTTTGTGAGCATGCACATGAGTTGTCCCATTGATTGAGGAATTTATCCTTAATTTTCTCCACTGATTGAGGGAATAAGTATGAGTTCTATAATGAGAGAATCAGTTGACTTAGTTCTAACTAGTCAAGTCCAGTTAGATTATTTTAACAAGTTGTTAAAATAATAAAATATAGTATGTTAATGCTTGCATGCATGTGACAACTATTATTTTAGATAACTGAGGATTCACTCATGGATAACTGTTGCATGTCAGTTCTATCAGAGACCCAATTGAGATCATATGTGGGACAGTGTACTATCAGATGCTTGGATATTTCTAGTAAGTATTCCTTGCATGGAGAATGATCTATTATAGGAGATTGGAAGACTTGTGGCCTATATATTGAGGCCTAGGTAGTCCATGATTTTCATCTTCTGATTGAAGATCATCAGAGTACAGAGAGAGCAAGATAGCTATTGAAATGATTCTTTTTGTATTGTGAAGAGGATTTCCACTTGATTGATAATACATGGCTGGGGTTTTATGTTGGTGCTTTCCCCTGGATATATCTTGTGTTATGTGTGATTGATTTCTCATTCTCAGTTTTATGTGTTCTTATTGATGTTGCTCATGGTTGATTAAACTTCCACTAAATTGTTTGTAGAAGTAGATCAAGTGTTTTGCTTTAGTACATTGCATTACCAAGTTGATCTATAGGTGGGAAATTTCTACATGGTATCAGAGCTAGCTGATTTGTAGAAAACGTTCTACATGGTATCAAAGCTAGCTAATTTGTAGGGAAAATTCTACAAAATTCTACAAATATGGTTGGATCATTTCTTCTTTATCTAAGGTTTGTTCCTAGAGTATATCCTCTTCTTTTGACATTTCTTTTTCCTTTTCTTTCTCCTCTTCAAAATCTATGTAGAATATTTTTTTCTCAGCACGCATGACTTTTAGTGTATTTGCTATCACAACTATAACATATCCCTTTTGCTCTTTTTCCTGCCAATTGTTGTGGTGTTAACCTTGTAGGTTGTGGAAGGCTAGGGGCAACAACACTTCCATCTTTATAGTTGTGAGTGGTAGGCTTCCTGGTTTCCATAATTTTTCTTTCTATTTTCCTTGCTAACCTGAATGCCTTGTCCAATGATTCAGGTTCCCAAAGGGGAACCTCATGTTGGATATTATCCTTTAAAGTCCCTATGAACACATCAATCCTATGATCCTCTGAAGTATCTTTTACCCTTATGTTCAATTTTTGGAAGTCCTCAATGTGCTCCATCATTGAACCCTTTTGTTTGAGATTTATCAATTGGCTAAAAAAGGCATTGTTTTTTGTATCCTCATAATGTGATATCATTTCTTCTGTAAAAATTGCCCAAGTGAAAATTTGTTTATGAGAGAAAAGCCACCGATACCATACAAACTTATTTGGTTCCAAGTATAAAGTTGCAATACGTACCTTTTGTGTGTTTTGCACATTATAGAGATCGAAAAATTGCTCCATCTGTAGTATCCATGTTCCGGGATCCTTGCCATCAAACTTCCTCATATCAATTTTTGGAACAAGGTGGGTCTTCAATCCAACATTAGAGTCGATGCAATCGTGATTAAAATTTCTTTTGCTCTCATCATGAGTTTCCTTTACTACCTTTTCACCATTAGTAACCATTTCTTGTAGCAACTTATTCAAATTTATCTTAAATTCTTCCATCTTAGCATCCATGCCATTCATCTTAGCGTCCATTCCATTCATATTAGATTTCATGCCATCCATATTAGCTTCCATGCCATCCATCCTAACTTGCACGCCATTCATATTATATTCCACACCATTCATCTTGGCTTCAATTACTTTTTGTGAGAGTGAAATTTGTTGTACTTGGTCTTGTAATTTTGATATATTATGTTGCATTTCTTCCTCTTCTTCACGAATCAGGCTAGAGATTTCAGGTTGCTTACTAGGTGTTTCCATTTTATTTCTTCAGGTCATCAATTAATGCTAATAATTCTCACCATTCCCTTTGAATTCCTTCAAACTAATTTTTCAAACCAATCTTATGCAAAATTTTAAAAAAACTACACACCTGTTTTTACTTTGTAAGAGCTCGGTATTGAATTTGTTGTATCTCCGTAACTGCGAATCTCGAATATCTAAACTCACATCTTGCAGTAGCACTTTGAGTGCTCTTTCTAACCTATAAGTATGATCAAGATTAGATTATCCAAGGAAGAGTTATGCCAAATCTCCCACGGTGACCTGATTATAGACTAGTTCAGTAGAGCGAACTTGTACGAAGTTCCACGTGTCACTATTTCGACCTTAGTAACTGAAACTGATATACAAAAAACTAAAAGCCATTCTCTTTTTGAAACTTCTTACGAAATTTCAATCTGATGCTCAAAACAAAAGTTATGACAATTTTCCCTAGGTCACGTGTTTGGAATGTAATTTGGGAGTCTGCAATGACCCTAACTTCCTCATATCATATCTCTGGAAATATAGCGAGACAAGCTCTCAAATTTAGACCCAAAGTTTAGAATGATTTTGGCTCAAATGGGTTTTTTTTTTCGCTTCTGAAACGTCGCAGAAAAAAAATTTATAGTGAAAATTCCATGATGACCTGTTTGGAGCAGCGAAACCCTAGAATCCAAAGCTCTGATACCAAATGTTATGAAACTAGCTCACAAAAAGATAGAAAAGATAGATCAATACCTTAGAATTCAACATCTTCGAGGGGGAACCTCCTTTACATTACACAAATGAACAATTCTTGGATGATACAAATGACTAAACCTCCCTTCTATATATAGGAGTCTAAGGGGTCACAATATATTCAAGCTGACATAACAATAATAACATAAGTGCATAACAGTAACAATAGTGGGTTTCTATGGGGCACACTAATAACAATATGGGGATAATAGGGGCACAATAATAACAATAAGGGCTACAATGAAAATAGTAATGGGGGAATCACTAGTATTATAGGGACCTAACATTAAGCCAAACGAAAATTAGAAATAAGATTTCCAGAAATTAGAAAAATAGTTTTGAATCTATGGGAAAATAGAAATATTTAGCATGTTCCCGAAACTTTTTCTAAAATTGCAAAAACACAACAAAATAATTAAGAGCCAACACGCTTTGACTGTAATGTGAGTGTTATAGTCCTTGGCGAGGTAGGGACAAATAAATAAAAATGTTTTAAGAAGTGATGCCTTCTCATGGACTTTTTTTTTTTTTTTCCCGAAGAAAAAATTATAACTTTCATTAGAGAAGAAAAATGAATATTACATTCTTTATGTGCATATCCTACACTCTGTGAAGTCCAACTATCCTAACAATCTGCATATGATAAAAAAAATAGGTCATATGCATCCACCAAAAAACATTGTATATCATATTACATATAAACATATCAAAAAAGGTAATTGTTGGGGTTTCCCAAACAATCCTCCATCAATAGAAAAATAAAATTTACATAAATACATGCATGTAATAAATCAACATAAACAAAAAGGATTATGTTCCAGGAATGGCGCCCTCCATGCAGGATCTTTCGATGGAAGGTATGCTCACAGTCTTCTATAAACTCAATAATCTTCAAGACTCCTATATCCTAGGCAACACCTTCTTTAGACAAGGCGTCAACGACATAATTTCTCTCTCTGTATAGGTGACAACATGAAACATAATCAAAAGATTGTTTAAGATTGAAAATTTATTTGATAATTGGGCCTAATGTATTTTTGTGACATCTATATGATTTGTTGAGCTGCGTTATGAAAATAATGGAATCACCAAAAATCTATAATCTTTGAATATTCAATTCAATATAAAAAGAAACAAAAGTTATAAACTCATCAGATTTTCAAAATTATTTGTGCCATATGCTAGATTGCCTTTGAATTTGTAGAAATGTGAAGTAGATACAAATAATATAGCACCCCTCCACAGACCCCTCCTTTTGAAGCTACACCATCAAAATAATCCTATGGGAAATACTGGTCAATGATTTCTTTAGAAATAGAATGTTGGTGAGGGATTGTATTAATGGGATCCATCAGAGAAAGAATAGTGATGGATTGAGCCATTACTCTATCAAGAGTAACCGATTTCTCTTTGAAAACTTCAGCATTTCGGGCTAACCAAATACCTTAGGACAAGAATAGGGGAATATAGCAGAGTTGTTTTGGATTGATGGTGACCCACCATGTCTTCCAAGTGTCTAGGTATGATTCCCCCTACCATCTTATATGTATGTTTAAGTTTGCACAAGTTGAAGCCCATATCGCCTTTGTGAAAGAACAAAATAGAAACAAATGGCCTACCGATTCGTTTGAGTTTTTGCATAGCCGACACCAACTAGGGCCTAATATTCCTCTTTTCATCAAATTTTCCAAGTAGGTACTTTATTTTTCTAGGATGAACTATTGCAAAAGACATGATTTTGTTGGGCACACTACCTTTCATAACTTCTTCCGCCATTAGGAGGCTTCACTTACTTTCTATGTTCATTTAAGAAAATATATCTTGCTTTTGGGCATAAAAACCATCCACTGCTAAGCCCATTCCAAGACATATTCTTTTTCATGTATGTGGACATGGGAATTTCTAAGAGAGGATGTGTATTGTTGCCAATTCTTCCGTAAAATTCGAGGAAGTTAAGGTTGATGAAGAGATTCCCAACCTTGAGACCAAATAGTGGATTGCTCATGGTCAACAATTTTTTCCAATGAATGATTACCCCTCTCATGGAGAAAAAACACCAAGCCTAGAGGTAGTTGGTAATTTTCATTACATCCAACCCAAGGATCCTCACCAATTTTCACATGTTCCCCATTTCTAACTTTCCAAACAAATCCTAGCTTAATGACCCCAAAAGCATGAATAATTTCTTTCCAAATGATTAATGCATTTGAAAAATGTTTATTTTGCATTCAAATCCAATCCAGAAGGGGAGGGGGGTGATGTATTTTTGCAAGACCACCTTTGTCAATAGAATTTGAGTGGAGATTAGATGCCATCCCACGTTTTTAGCAATTGCATTTGTAAAGAAGTGAATGTTTTTCAATCCCCAACCTCCATAATCCTTGGGTAATGAAATCTGATCCCATTTAACCCAAACACAAAATCTACCTTCTTTCTGCACGACCCAAAGATATCTACAATAGATTTTGTGTATTTTTTATAATATTTCCTTTGGAATCCATGATAGGGAATACCAAAAAACCAGGATAGATTCTCGGACTGATTTTATGAGGATCGACCTACCTTCTCGGGATAACCATCTGAAGCTACAAGATTTGAGGATTTTTTCTATCTTTTCCAATAACCAGAACCAAGATGTGAAGCTCTTCTTGTGCAACCCGTATGGGTTCATGATTTTTTATTCCTTCAAGGAAAGAAAATTTCTCCTTTGGCATGTGCACCGAGAGAATAGGCTTGATCTTGTTTGCAATCATTTTGGCAATGATTTTATAAATACAATTGTAGAGGGTTATGGGGTGAAAGTCATCAAAAGACCAAGAGGAGTCAGATTTCAAGATGAGAGAAATAAAGGTGGCGTTTAGAGGATCATAAATATAGTCCCCGATCCTGGATTCTTCCACCACTTTTAGAAGGTCAAATCCTATGATATCATACATTTCCATGTAGAACTCAATTGGCCAATCATCTCGCCCAGGACTTTTATCCTTCTAAAATCCCCCCAGGGTTTTCTAAAGTTTTTCTTCTGAAATCAGCTCCATCAGGCCATGATTCAATTCTTGATCAACGAAACATGGGAGGAACTAGGCCAGGGCTACAATTTCAGGGATGGTCACATTGGGTGTGGTGGGGGGGGAACTGAACATAATTATAAAATTATTTACAACCAACCCCATTAATTCCCCAAAAGAGGAGGCTTGGACTCCCTCAAGGGATTCCGAGGACCATACGGTGTATCGAATTTTTCTACCTTTGAAAAACTGTTGGAAGAACCTGGTGTTATCATCACCACTTTTTAGTTAAATCGCTTGAATTTTCAACCTCCATTGTTCTTCCATCTCAACCAAGGTCTTCCATTTTAATCTTTCGATATGGACCATTCTTTGCTTTCCTTTATCATTTAGGTAACCAATCCAATTAAGCACATCCATCTCTTATAACTCAACTTCAATAGCCCTTAATTTCTCCTCTTATTTTTTTTGTTTCAACTTGACCCACTCAACCATGACTTCTTTACATTCTTTATATTTTTATGAATATTACTACCTCTCACTTTCCCTCTCGATGGTTTGAATCCCAAATTTCAGCCACCTGGTTCCCGAAGGAAGGATCCTTGAGCCACCTTGAATTGTGTTTGAAAGGGCTCTCTAGCTTAGAAAGCTCTCTCTTCACTTCCAGGAAAATGTGGGCATGGTCTAACTTTTCCCCCGACCCAATCCACTGAAAAAACAAGGGAATCTGGTCCAACAATCTCTCAAGAAGTAGAAATCTATTGATCCTCTTGGTCGCACGATCATCTCATGTCCTTTTATTTCTCCATGTTGGGAGGGATTTTCTCAACTCGACATCACAGAAATGGGATTCCTCCAATTTGTGGATAAAAAATTCCGCTAAGGGGCAAGGTGGGCACTCAGTCCCCAGATTTTAGAGACACCCAAAGAGAATTTAAGATCTCCTCCTATTACCAGATTTCCTTCTTTCATAAGAGTTTTGTTAAAAAGAGAGTCCCAGAAGGTGGCACAGTCTAAATGAGGCCCTGAGGCCCATATATGTTGATGATATGAACATATATACCAAGATCAGTTGAAAAGACATTGGCCCCCAGGCCTAGGTTGAAACCTCGAGAGATAGAGGGGTTAAGGGATTTTGAATTTAACCCTATGGCTAAACCTTTGGAAAAAATGCCATCCAGGAAGGAGGCCTTCAAGTGCACGAACAATAGTCTCATAGTCAGTTAAGGTTTCTTACAGGAACATTACACCAAGGGGGGAGTGATCCAACTAGCCGTTTGAGGACTAGTGATCTAATTTAGAATATTAGATTATTGTGCTAAGATCTGCCTCAGATCAGAAACAAAATTATTTCATTGTTCTTAAGGATTCATTAATTTTTGCAAGTGAGAGGAAGAGTTTCTTTTTTTTATGTTAATTTTATGAGAAATTTAACATAAATAAGAAACTGAATAGTAGCATAAACATGTATAAAACATCATCAAAAAAACACATTACAACAAGCACATGATAAAGGAGTTCACCCCTCCTAGGCTACGTCTCCTTGGTGCAGCTTCCAATGGCTTGGACCTCTCTATTATGCTCAAAAGTGTTAAAATATGTGTTTTCAATGCTCAAATGCTTATGCAACCTACTCCAATCAGTCCAGAATACTAAAAAATGGTCATATAGCCCCTTTTTGGATCCACTTTGGTGGAAAACTAAAGAATTTATGACTTCTCCTAGTTCTCCCAATATTCACTCCACAAATTTCCCCATTTCCGACATGATCCTACAAATTAGCCCCAAACACGCACTAACTGGGAAAAAATTTTACCTCACGACAGGCCATAACCTGTCAGTCAACTATCTTATCACAAATCACAATCGGAGAGGAAACCAATGGTTTTATAGTCCGTGATCACAGCAGGGCTATGTGCAATTGCAATCTGGCGGACACGATGAAACAATTAATCAGAACCTATAGTCGCATTGCATCCGGGAACCTATCGCATTTTGCAATCGGTGGAGAACTGACGGGTAATATAATGGGAAACTCTGCTTTCTGTAAAGTGCAATTGTGATCTGCGATCCATCCCATCACAACTCTGGGATGATCCATTGCATCGCAACTCCAGGGGCAATCCTTTAACACCTTTCCACCTGTCTTTTGCGAAGTGAAATTGTGATTTCTCGCGTTGCAAGCCTACTAGTTCTGTGGCCAATTTTTAACACGATCCACCTGCAAGATGTGATTTGTGATATGCAGGGGGAAATGGTAGTCTGCACTTGGCACCTCCCCATTCATTGAAGGGCCTTGCCACATCATTTTTTCTTGCCATATGTCCAAGTCAAACCTGAACTTTGACTTTCTCTAACTTCTTCATACCATCTCGGATTCGAGTGTCATTCACACCATTGGAATCAGAATGAAGCTCTTCGATCTGAAGTTAAGTTTATCAAGATTCTGACACTTCGATTTTTGAGCCTAATTTTGAGTAGCTGATTAGCTAGTTTCTTAGATGTACTAACTAGACCCCAACAATTTAGAGACATACATATCATTTTGGATGGACAACAAGGGTCATTGAAGCTCTAAGTACCCCATCAATGGTTTGTTCAAAGCCAGTAACAACATCAAGGCTAGCCTTCTACCCATTGGAGATATGACCTCTTCCTCAACATATGCTTGTAGGGGATACAGGCCCAAGCTCTCCTATAGGAAGTGGGCCAGACAACTTGGATGAAGAGTGAAGTAAATACCGGGAATGTGAGGTGGAGTATGTTGAGGTCGAAATGTGTGAGGAAAAGAAGATAAGAGGAGGTATAGACGAGGGAACAAAGGAGAGAGGACAACATATATGTTTAACATGTTGACCTAAACAAAATGAAGAATGAGGCAAGATTTAATGGATATTTTTAGATATAACAGGTAAAATGATAACATCATATATATTAGGAGTTTCACAAGGGGGAAAGGAGTACCCAAATGTCCATCACTAGAAGAGGCGGGAGCAGATTCTAGGAGGAGACCATTTGATCATGCACCCCTTAAAGCGTCCTCCATAAGCATCCACCACTCAGCTCGAGAAACTGTAAACCCTCGAATAATATCTATTAAGGAGCTCGACCCTTTTCCATTACCAATTACTCCTAACCTGTCCACCTTTGAAACCAAACTTCCATCCAATGGAGCTGAGAATATTTACTTCTGGAATGGAAATGGTAAATCCTCCAGAAAATGGCCCAAATCATTATGCCGTCAGCACCTAAATGGGACTCCCTCCTATTCTAATGACTAAGAATGCATTATCCTCCAGTAAGTAAGCTTCATCTTTGGAAGGAGACCTTCACAAGTATTGATATTAACCAGGATTTGAGCAACAACCATGCGCTCTAAGACCTCAAATGAAAATTCAACATCCACAAATGTTCCCAGATGGCTTCCAATGTGCTTGAAAGAATCCAAAGACCATAAATGAGGAGGTAAATGTGGCAGCTTGGCCCATATGGGAGAAATCAGAATTTTCTCCTTCTTCACATCAAATAAAGGTGTCCATTGGATGAACCTTGGCTTTTTCATTTCCTTGTCTGTTGCCTATATTGAGGGAAAAACTAACATAAACTATCCTTTCAACAAATTATTTACCTTTGGCTCCTTAGAGATATCCAAACCCCATATTTTTTGATGTTAACCCTAATTAAATATGTCGAGAAAAACCTGCCTCGAGCTCAACCAACAACGATCCTCTCTGTCGTCTCTACAACCCCCCCCCCATATGAACATCCTCTCTAAAAATAAAATCTACCTCACCTGGATTTGATTGAATGCTCTTCCTCTTCATGCCCTTCTTTTTCACCACAGGATTCCCCAGTTTCTCATTATTTGGGGGTAGGGTTTCGTGTTCTAGCCATTTTCCCTCAAATTCTCTATTTGCCTCTTCAGGATTAGCCATGGCTTGAGATTCTCCACCAAGAGGGGGGATGAGAGACCCCTCCACGCCATTATTCCTTCCCAAAATATCTAGACCTTCTTGACCATTGGTGAAAAGCAACCTAGTAAAATCAAACCTGGTGGATATGGTTTAACCCTTGTAGGACAATTTATCATCATTCATGTTAACTAATCCTTTAGGATTGTTATTGTATAATATGTGATTTGTTTTACATTCCGTTTTTATGGTTAATAAGTTACTGAGACACAACTATCTCGTACCTAGATTTTACATGTATAAATAAGTAATTTTATCATTATTATGATACTCTTTCATTTTGTTCTTTCATTGTGTAGTTTATTTGTTCTTATACATTGGTATCAGAGCCCTAGTTGAGTTGTTTCTAAACTCCATGTATTTGAAGTCTATGGCATAAAGGAGATGTGGAGCATGAAGGTCGTGAGGATAGCTAAATGCAACAAAAGGTTAGCCCAGTGGGAGACCCAAACCATTGACTCTTTCTAAGTCTTATAACTTTCCATCATAATGAAATACGATTAGAGAAATTCAGTGGCATGATGTTTTTTTTTAACATATCCTTGGAAGTTAGGATACATGTTGGAGTTTTAAGTGCTTGTTGTTCTCAATAAAAATTGTCAATACTGGGTCTAATACCAATAATTGTTGGATTATTTGCTAAAATTCTAAGTTCCATGCATCCAAGGGCCGCTTGTTATTTTAATTTTGGGAGGCTTTATTTTTATTTATTGTAGTAAACAAGAGTTTAATCACAGTAAAAATTCTGAAGGATAATATTTGCATTTACTGAAATATTTCTGAAGGATTCTTAAAATGAAGGATATATATTTTTTGGTGGTTTGAATTAAATTTTTAATTGAAGAGTGGTCAATTTTATGGTGATTTGAAATACATAATTTTTTAAGATGCCATTGGTAAAATAAAATATTTGGAGGCTAATAAGGGTTGAACCTGGCTCTTTGCTAGGCTATTTTTGAACCTTACCATTAAACCACAAAGCCAACTTTGTTTGAAACAAGTGGAGAAACGAATTTATATCTTTTCAAAAGTATTGCATATATTTTGAATTTGAAAGGATTTGAAGAATATTGACTGCATAAAAATATTGACTTCAATCATTTCCATAGTTGGAGTTGTTCTTAATGGAAAGTAAAAATATCAAGAGTGGTTTAGAAATCTTAAAATTTCCCTGGTTTTAATTATTTGTGGGAAGTTTGTCAAGGAAAGAAGGATAATGATGGAAAATAAATTGCACCGAAACCGCCAGATAATGAGAAACAACGTGCAATTTGGGAGACAAAAGACAACAAGGAATATGAATTAATAACTGCATCAGTGATAGAAGAGGTAAGCCGATATATTGTTACTTGTGGTACTGCATTCGAAGTATTAAAGAAGTTGAAATAATTGTATGCTTCACACTCAGAAATCGAAATTATTCAGTTATTGTTAAATTTGTTTAATTTGGAGATCAAGGATAATGATCCTTTGAAGAGTGCCTCTGAAATAAAAGCCAATTTTCATGATATAGAAACCACTAGAATTAAAGTATATTTACAACTTACAACTTTTATAAAAGTCCTTCACCCTGTCTATTCACATTATTTGGAATCTCTCCAAGCTAGTGGGAAGTTAAAAGACATTACATTTGATAAACTAGCAAGCAAAATAGTTGAGAGAGAAAAAGCCTTTGGGAAGAAAGAGGCTCCACCAAACTCTAATGCAGAAACTTTGTGCCTTGCACAAAAGGATTAGAAGTCTCATACCAAAACTTCTAGAGGTGATAAAAGTAGTAGAGGTTGTGGTAGGATAAATTGTAGACGTAGGGGGGGCAAAAATAATCAGGGAGACAGATAACAAAATGAAAGACAACAAAGGAATTTTAATGATTGACTAGCTATCAAATGTTTTAGATGTGGTAAAATCGGTCATAATGTAACTGTAAAATCCCTTGGGAGAAAGTCAGTGAAAGGAGAAAATAGGTGAATGAAAAGAAAGATCAGCCACCACCAGATAAGGGAAAATCATCAGAGTCTACACATTACATTGTTGCTCATTGTAATTTTAATATTAATGATATTTTCAACACTACATTCTCTTTATGGTGAGATAGTTGGATTTTGGATTCAGAAGCCACTTTTCATATGACATTTAGGCGAGATATTTTTGAAACATCCAGTGATGATATTGATGGTGTTATTTACTTTGCTGACAAGTCTCAAATTAAACCATATGGCATTGGGTCTATTCATTTGAAGATACCGAATATTTCATATTATGTTCTACAGGATGTACTTTATATTCCATAGTTTCAGTGAAATTTGATGTCTCTTATCCATATTCGGTAGCAGGGGCATTCTATTCATATATTTGATGGAATCATCAAGATAAGAAGAGCATTTGATCATGCAGTTATTATGAACGATGTGGAAGAAGGTACACTTTTAAAGTTAAATGGTACTTCATCTACTAATTCTCGAGAAATTTCTACTTTTTTGGTGCAACAAAGTGGTAGCATGTCTCCCAGCTTGTTGTGGCATGCTCAATTTGGTCACATCAATTATGGCAGCATCAAAATTATGAAAAAACAAGGTATTAAAGGTCTTCCGAAAGTTCCGAGAAAGATTACACCTTGTGATGCTTGTATTTTTGGAAAACATTATAAACAACCTTTTCATAGTTCTTCTTTTAGAGCTTTACGAAAATTAGGTCTTATACATTCAGATTTATGTGGATCTATGCCTATTGAAAATTCCAATGGAAATAAATATGTGGTAACATTTATTGATGATTACTCGAGAATGTGTTGGGTGTATTTATTAAAGAATAAGTCACAAGTGTTTGAAGTTTTTAAAACTTTTCATTTGATTATTAAAAATGAAACTCAACAGAATATAGGCATTCTCAGAACTAATAATGTTGGTGAGTATACTTCTCGTGTTTTTGAATAATATTTGGAGGAAAATGGAATCAAACATCAAACTACCATACTTTATAATCCACAACAGAATGGCATTGCAGAATGTATGAATAGAACTTTGCTTAATATGGTTAGATCTATGATGCTATTTAAGAATGTTAAGTTGATGTTTTAGGGAGAAGCAGTGCTTTTATTCGCAATATTTGTCCTTCTCCTGTCATCAATAATAAATCTCCTTATGAAATTTGTATAATCGTCTTCCTGTTGTTCAACATTTTAGAGTCTTTGGTTCTCTATGCTATGCATTAATTCCTAAACATCAGCACAACAAGTTGGGTTCTAGGAGTCGCAAATGTATTTTCTTGGGATATTATGCTACTTCCAAAGCATATAGGTTGTATGATGAAGAAAATAAAAAATTCATTCTTTCCAGAGGTGTTATTTTCCTTGAATTAGATAAGAATAATTCCACTATTGATAGGACACTGGCTCATTTGGAGAAATTTTCATCTAAGAAGTTCTATTTTGAACCTAATAATGATGTTCCACACACTGAAGGGGGGGTTCCCATTCTGGATCAGTATGTGGTTTTTCTATCTTTAACTCATGAGGATGTTTATGTTGAAGAAAACTTGGAGGATAATGTTGTTTCTACAGGGTCAGAAAGTGTTCCATAAGAACTTTTACTTCAAGATAAACAACCATCACAACCACTTCAACAACATTTATGAATATCTACATGTGCTCAAAAAGTTTCAAGCAAGTATGATGATGTTGAAACATGAATGTCTTCTAAAGGTGATTCATGTAATGTTTCTCATGACTGTGAATTCAAACATTGTACAATTAGTGAACCTAATTATTTTAAAGAAGCTGCTAATTGTGATGAATGGAAGCATGCAATGCAAAATGAATATGGTGCACTTATTAAGAATGGAACTTGGAGGTTAGTGGATCCTCCTACAGATGTCAAAACCATTGGTTGCAAATGGGTGTATACTATCAAATACAAATCAGATGGTTCACTTGATAAATATAAGGAGATACTTGTAGAAAAAGGCTACGCTCAGAAGGAAGGTGTTGACTGCACAGAGACATTTTCTCCTACAACAAAATGGGGCACAATTAGAACTTTATTTTTTCTTGCAACTCAGAATAGCTGGAAGATACACCATATGGATGTTAAAACAAATTTTTTGAATGGAAATTCGAAGGAGGATGTTTATATGTTTCAGCTAGAGGGTTTTGTTGTCAAAGGCAAAGAGAAAAGGGTATGTAAGTTAGTGAAGGCTTTGTATGGACTGAAACAAGCATCTCGTGCATGATATGAAAAAATAACTGAACACCTTATCAAGTTGAATTATAAGTTATTTGATCTCGATGATGCAATGTTTTTTGTTCAAAAAATTGGAAAGTCGGTTGTATATTTGGTTGTGTATGTAGATGATTTGATGATTACAGGAAACAATGATGACTATATAGCGTCCGTTGAAAGAGAATTATTGAAATTTTTGACATGGTAGATTTGGGTTTATTACATTATTATTAAGGGATTGAAATTGATCAGAAACCAAAATAGAGTTTCATTTCTCAGAAAAAGTATATTGGACATCTATTAGACAGATTTGGGATGCAGGATTGTAATCTGTCGCTACTCTTATGGAGCAGAATTTGAAGCTTACTTCCACTCAAGGAAGAATGTTTGAAGATCCAACATAGTACACGCAACTTGTTGGAAGTTTTAATTTTCTAACTACTACCCGACCTAGCATAGCTTTTGTTGTAGGGATACTTTCCAGGTTCATGCATAAGCCATGTGAAGGTCATTGGAATGCAGAAAAGCAAGTGCTCAAGGATTTGAAAGGCACTCGAACATATGGCATCAAATATTCCAAAGTTGTAGATTTCCATCTCACCGG
Organism: Pinus taeda; assembly: GCA_000404065.3. NCBI lineage: Eukaryota > Viridiplantae > Streptophyta > Pinopsida > Pinales > Pinaceae > Pinus > Pinus taeda. Next base: position 1,805 of record APFE030900937.1, on the reverse strand, counting down.
CTATTTAGATTCTAATTTGATGGAGATAAGGAGAATGGAGTCTCTACTTCTAGTTATTTGATGAGTCTTGGATCAACAACCATCAGTTGGAGAGCACACAAGCAATCTGTTCTTGTTGATTCTACCACCGAAGCCGAATATGTTGCAACAGCTCAAGCTATAAAAGAAATATTTGGCTTCACAAAATACTTGAAGACTTGCAGGAGAAACAAAAGGTTTCAAATCTAGAACTCATCAAAAACTCTTCTGCAATTCAGTTGGCCAAGAATCCCAAGTTTCATGATCGAAGCAAGCATATTAACAAAAAATATCACTTGATTCGACATTATGTAGATGCCAAAGTTATTCATTTGACACATTGTCCTACTTTAGAGCAAATCACAAACATATTTACAAAGCCACTGGGACGTGAAAAGTTTGAAAAGTTCATAATTTTACTCGGCATGTAAGATGTCACATTCGGATTAAGGGGGAAATGTTAACTAATCCTTCAGGATTGTTATTGTATAATATGTAGTTAGTTTTACATTCCATTTTTACGGTTAATACGTTATCTAGACACAATTGTCTCATACCTAGATTGCACATGTATAAATAAGTAATTTTATCATTAATACAATGTTCTTTCATTGTGGAATTTATTTGGGCTTGTACACCACAGGAAACTTCTAACTAGTTTAAACTTGTCAATCTCGCCGACACGAAAACTCCTCTACTTGCGAGAAATTGACCTTGCCAAATAATGCATCAGGGGAGGCTTATACCTTGGAGAACCTTCATTGAAAATAAACTGAGTGGGGTCATCTCGTGAGAGTTGACCTTTGATGAGAAAGGGTTTTTCTGTGAGCAACGTATTCTGGTAGGACCTGCTTTACCAACAATGGAGAAAAAACCCCAATGGCAGCCAGTGAGGAGAGTTGAGGTGCCTTGGAAACCACATTCAAGATTTCAGAAAAACTCGTCGGGGTAAACTGCCATCTAAATCTACTAATCTCGCCATACAGTTTCCTTTAGGATAAGATGAGTGAGTTGGCATGTTGAATCCAGGGAGACAAGATCCTCCAGACCTAGGGAAAAATCAACAAGCTTGTTCATGCCTTGAATTTCCATATTTGTAAAAACTTAAAAACCCCAGCAAAATATCCTTCGTGCTGCAAGATATACCTGAGAGTGAAAAGTGATAGCTAAACCATGCTGCAAAGACCTCAAAACAAGTGTCTGCGATCGTAGACTTAGACCTTTCAATTAAAATAGAGAGACCTCCTGGATTGCAGAAACCACATAATGCCATTTTTCCCTGGTCCCATCTCCAAAAAATGTAGAAAAGTAGTGGTCCATCACCAAATTTCTCTTTTCATGTATACAAGAAGGAAAAGTATTATTTAAAGAATTTTGAAAATGGGATTATAAAGTTAATGTTTAAAGTATTGAATTATTTTTTTTGAGATGGAAGCGATATTGGTAAATAATATTAATCATAAATTATATTTCCTTACAATAAATATTATTTTTCCAACATTTTTTCCCACTCTTACTCTTCTATAAAGACATTATTAATTTAAAATAAGTTAAAGTAGATTTCTAAAAAACAAATATAAATTTTTTTATGACAAATTTGGTTATCTTCATTGTGATAAATCTATTTATAACGATGAGAGAAAGAGAAGAGTGAGTGATATATCTATCTATAATGATGAGAGAAAGAGAAGAGTGAGTTTGTTGTTTTTTTAATCGAATTTAATCTTATATAAAAAAAATTGGTAGAAATCCAAAATAAAGATGATACGGAAAAGGAAAATATACTC